>CM035432.1:95031466-95046466 GCA_020310875.1 Ceratopteris richardii
ACAGCCCGGTGATCTCAGGTGATGTATGTTTAAAGTTTGGTTTATGAATGAGCATGTTCTTTCGGGAGTTTTTACTTTCTCCCTCATCAAAAAAGTAAGTTATGAATGGGACTTTTTATTTTCTCCCTCATCAAAAAAATAAGTTAAGAACGAAAGTTTTACTTTCTCCCTCATCAAAATGGTTACTTATGAATGGTTAGGGGAGTTTTTATTTTCTCCCTCATAGAAAATGTAAGTTATGAATGGGAGTTTCTATTTTCTCCCTCATGAAAAAAGTAAGTTATGAACGCGAGTTTTTACTTTCTCCCTCATCAAGAAAGTAAGTTATAAATGGGAGTTTTTACTTTCTCCATCATCAAAAAAGTAAGTTATGAATGGGAGTTTTTACTTTCTCCCTCATCAAAAAAGTAAGTTATGAATGGGAGTTTTTACTTTCTCCCTCATCAAAAAAGTAAGTTATGAACGTGAGTTTTTACTTTCTCCCTCATCAAAAAAGTAAGTTATGAATGGGAGTTTTTACTTTCTCCCTCATCAAAAAAGTAATGAACGGGAGTTTTTACTTTCTCCCTCATCAAAAAAGTACATTATGAACGAGAGTTTTTTACTTTCTCCCTCATGGAAAAAGTAAGTTATGAACATGAGTTTTTACTTTCTTCCTCATCAAATAAGTTATGAACGGGAGGTTTTACTTTCTCCCTCATCAAAAAAGTAAGCTATGAATGGGAGTTTTTATTTTCTCCCTCATCAAAAAAGTAAGTTTAATAGGAGTTTTTATTTTCTCCCTCATCAAAAAAGTATGTTATGAATAGGAGTTTTTATTTTCTCCCTCATCAAAAAAAGTAAGTTCTGAACAGGAGTTTTAACCTTCTTCTTCATCAAAAAGGTAAGTTATGAATGATCACGGGGGTTGTTACCTTCTTCCTCATCAAGAACATAAGTTATGAATGATTACGAGAGTTTTTACCTTCTTCCTCATCAAAAAGGTAAGTTACGAATGATCATGGGAGTTTTTACTCTCTCCCTCATCAGAAAAGTAAGTTATAAACGGGAGTTTTAACTTTCTCCCTCATAAAAAAGGTAAGTTATGAATGGGAGTTTTTACTTTCTCCCTCATCAGAAAAGTAAGTTATGATGGGAGCTTTCATTTTCTCCCTCATCAAAGAAATAAGTTAAGAACGGTAGTTTTACATTCTCCCTCATAAAAAAGGTAACTTATGAATGATCACGGGAGTTTATATTTTCTCGCTCATCAAAAAAGTAAGTTATGAACGGGAGTTTTACTTTCTCCATCATCAAAAATTTAATTTATGAATGATTAGGGGAGTTTTTATTTTCTCCCTCATCAAAAAAGTAAGTTATGAATGAGAGTTTTTATTTTCTCCCTCTTCAAAAAAGCAAGTTATGAATGGGAGTTTTTACTTTCTCCCTCATCAGAAAAGTAACTTATGAAGGGGAGGTTTTAGTTTCTATCTCATCAAAAAAGTAAGTTGAATGGGAGTTTTTATTTTCTCCCTCATCAAAAAAGTGTTGGGAAAGATGGATGGATGCTCCAAGAGACTGAGTAGGTACTGCTAAACTTGCTTTGTACCAGCCCTCTTTTGCTTCAGAGTTGATAAATAGACCTCCTTAGCTTTCCAATGACACCATAAAATGTCCTATTTCCTTTGGAAATGATGTGTGCAATGATTGAATCAAAACAGATAACCTTGGATGTCACAAACTCGAGAAAACCTTCTATTTTTGTCTTGATACCTACTGAGTATTTTGCTTAGTATGGCCAGCACAGTAGGAATTGGAAAAATTCCTTTTAGGGGTATCTAATTAGCTTAGTAAGCTACCTATTCCAAGTGGAATGATGTAAAACGATAAACTATTCTAAGAGAAATCAATTTAGCAAATTAAGCTATACCCCTGACTTTTTAGGATTGTAGCAGAAAATGACCAGAGATCACCTCGACGCGGATTTCTCCAAAATGTCTAAATAGAATGTCTTCAAATTTTGATAGCATGTAGATTACTTCAAGTTCAATCCAAGAAGCTTTGAATCACTGAATTTGGTGACGATTGGACTGCGATATGCCCTTGACAAGTTGACAAACTTTTGAGTAGACTAATCAGAGAACTCAGAGATGGACAATGTGAATGTATGTATTAATGCACAATTGTATACAACTCCATTGGCATGAATATCATTGCGAAATGGTATAGAGAAGTGTGAGCTAGAGTGTAGACCTCACACACACTCAAAAATTAGTAATGCTATGCTCGGGAGTGCTCTCTCTCTCCCGCAACTTTTCATGTCCATTTTTATAAGAGATGACTAAAAATTTGAGTTCAAATTCAAACTTTTGGCTCCCTATGATCAAGCTCCTAAATGCTTGGAGATATTCTTTCAATCAAACAACTAATTTTTCCCCGAATCCTTTTGGTAGGTGATTACAAGAGATTCCAAGTCAATTTGACTTTTACAATGAGGTAAAGTGGTAATAATCCACTAGCATATGTTCCTATGCTTCTTCATGAATGTATGGACTTCAATGCATCCTTTGAGCCAAATATGTAGGCTTGTAATTTACACCAATAGCTCTCCCTCAAGCCAAACATTTTGGCTTAAGTCTTCATCTTCAATCTTCAAGTATATCCTACAATCCAATCATGGATTTGAACCTGCAAAGTTTGGTTCCATCCAAAGCTTTAGTCAGCAAATCTGCACATTGCATGTTGGTTGATACATAGGTAAGTTGAAAATCCTTGCTTAACAATTTCTCTCTCACATAATGGTAATGGACCTCTATGTGTTTGGTCCTAGCATGATAAATAGGATTAGCTGCAAGGTGAAGAGAACTTGTATTATCTCCAAAGATAATAGGTGACCTAGTATATAATCCCAATTATGTATACAAAAGCTTAATCCAAATTGCTTCTTGTGTGGCATTAGCCAGTCCTCTATATTCTGCCTCTATGGAAGACAAAGCAACAGTGGGTTGCTTCTTTGAAGACCATGAAATTGGTTTGTCACCTGCAAAGGAAATATATCCAAAAGTGCTCCTTCTATCATCCTTGCATCCTGCCCAATCTGCATCTGAATAAATTTTGATATCAATATATGAAGTGTAAGGGAAATACAAACGATGGTTCTGTGTACCCTTGAGATACTTCAGGATTCTCTTGGCAGCCTCTAAGTGAGGTATCCTTGGCTTGTGCATAAATTGACTTAGCACACTAACTCCATATGCAATATCTATCCTTGTTAACATAGCATAGTTCAAACTACCCACCATACTTTGATAACCTGTAATATCATTGACTTCATCACCTTCATGGGCACTTAGTTTTAGGTTTACCTCCATTGGAGTGCTTGCTACTTTGGCATCCTGCAAATGAAACTTCTTCAACATGTCCTGTATATACTTTTTCTCAGTAATATATATCCCTGAATTAGTGTAAACTAATTCAAGTCCCAAAAAATACTTCAATAGACCAAGATCATTGATCTTGAACTCCTTCATCATTTGACTTTTGATATGTCTGATTCCATTGACATCATTACCTGTAATGATGATGTCATCAAGATAAACACAAAGATATATTACCTCTGAATTACTTCTCTTGATGAACAGAGAAGTATCTGCCTTGCTCATGACAAATCCTTAGTCTTAGGGTAATTTTACCTTCCTGCATTCATTCTCATACCAAGAGTCATTTTCATCAAAGACAACATCTCTGCTTACCATGAATCCCTTATTGATAGGATTATAAACCTGTAACCTTTTTTATTTAAATCATACCCAATAAAGATGCATTTTCAGCCTTTGGGTCTAGCTTACCTCTTATCTGAGAAGGAATGTGTACATATGCTACACATCCAAATATTTTGCAATTCTCAAGTGAGGGTCTCTTACCATGCCATGCTTCATAGGGTGTCATGCCATCAAGAGACTTAGATGCTAGCCTATTTATGAGGTATGTGGCAATAGAAACACTCTCTGCCCATAGATAGTTAGGTAACATTTTCTCATTAAGCATAGATCTAGCTGTCTCAACATTTAATCTATTTCTTCTCTCAGCTACCCGATTCTGTTCAAGAGAATACCTTGTGGTTATCTCTCTTTTGATGCCTCTGTCGTGCAAGAAGTCTTCAAATTCATTGGAGAAGTATTCACCTTCTCCATCTGACCTTAGCCTTTTCAAATTCCTTCCTATCTTGTTTTCAACTAATGCAAGATATTTTTTAAAGCAATTAAATACCTCATTCTTGTGCTTCATGAAGTACAATACAGTCCATCTGCTATAATCATCAATGAAAGACACATAGTACCTTGATCCTGAGACTGAGGGGTCTTTGCTTGGTCCCCATACATCCGTGTGGACAAGCTCTAGGTAGTCTTCATGCATGTATCCTTTCTTGGAGAACGGTAACCTGTGAGACTTACCAAATTGACAAGCACCACACTTGTAAATCATATGTTGCTTCGATACATTAGGTATCCCAAGCATACATTGGTCCCTGCACATTTGTTTCAAGGTTCTCTCTCCTATGTGCCCTAACCTTTTGTGCCAAATCTCAAGTTCTGAAAGTGTTTGATCTTTATAACTGTATAGTGCAATGTTCTTTGTATCTTCCAACTCAAAAGTAAAAAGTCTACCTGATTTTTCTCCTTTAGCAATCCTCTTGAACCCATGTCTTGGATCCTCCACATATGATCCATATTGATTGAATCTGACCTGCAAACCTTTCTCCACAATCTGACCAACACTCATCAAATTTTTGGTAATAGTTGGTACATAGAGTACCCTGCTCAACAAATTCTGATTTCCATCAGAAGTCTTAACATTTCCAACTTTAACTCAAGAATGCTTTGTGTCATCACCTGTTTGGACTTGATGCTTACCTTTTGGTTCCTCAAGATCAGAGAGTAATGCTACATTGCCAGCCACATGATTTGAACATCCTGAGTCAATGTAGAATAGGTGGTCATCATTTGTACCTGATATTGAAGTCATGTTCATGATTAGAAGATAATCATCCTGCTCCTCTGTGTAGTTGTTGTAATCCTTCCTAGATTTGAATCCTCCTTGGTAGTTTCCATTGTAATTATTGTTGTAGTTATTGTTGTAGCCTTGGTGATGGTTGAATCTACCTCTTGACTGTGAGTAGCCACCTCTTTGATATCCTCTTCCTCTCTGATTCTTGCAATTCCTGAAACACTCATCTGTAGTATGATTTGATAGACCACAAATGTTGCATGGTGAGGAGTTATAAGATCTCCCCCTACCTGACTTACCTCCTCTGCCCCTTCCTCTTGAAGATTTACCTCTCCCTGCATAGTTGGCTTGAGAAGTAGAGCCTTCATCTTCCACCTTCTTGCTTTTACCTTTATCTTTAGACTTCTTATCAGTGTATAGGGCAGAAGAGTTATTACCTTTGGATGTGTCTCCAATTTGTTGAGCTTTGCTTCATGAGTAAATAATTGTCCCATAAGAGTTGTAAGATCTAGAGTGTGCATGTCCATGTAAAGATCCATAGCTGTGGTGAAGCTTTCCCATTTGTCATCAGCCTTGATCCCATTGATCACTTGCCTTACAATCTGTTCTTCTTCAATCTCTTCTCCTATGCTTGCTAACTGATCTGCTACATCTTTAATCTTGGTCACAAGTTCTCAAACAACTTGCTTAGGTTGCTTCCTTAATGTTGTGAAATCAATCCACAACTGATTTTTCCTAGCCCTTGTGTTGGAGGAAAAATATGATGACAAGGTTTCCCAAGTCTCTTGGGATGTCTTACAATTTCTAATATGTGTCAAAAGAAAATCAGATATAGAGTTGAGTAGATACGACCTTTCCAATGCATCCTTAGCACACCATGTGTTGAGCTTTCCATGTTCTTCCTTGGTTGGTAATCCTCTTGTTTTCAATGAGGGCAATTCCTCATCTCTTGAGATGTATCCATAGAGACTCCTTCCTTGTAGGTAGGTATTCATGCTTAGAGACCATGCTTGATAGTTGTTCTTGTCCAATTTGTCAATAAATGAAGGAAAACCATCTCCCATTTTACCTTAGTTTGCTCTGATACCACTGTTGGGAAAGATGGATGGATGCTCCAAGAGACTGAGTAGGTACTGCTAAACCTGTTTTGTACCAGCCCTCTTTTGCTTCAGAGTTGATAACTAGACCTTCTTAGCTTTCCAATGACACCATAAAATGTCCTATGTCCTTTGGAAATGATTTGTGCAATGATTGAATCAAAACAGATAACCTTGGATGTCACAAACTCAAGAAAACCTTCTATTTTTGTCTTGACACCTTGCTGAGTATTTTGCTCAGTATGACCAGCACAGTAGGAATTGGAAAAATTCCTTTTAGGGGTATCTAATTAGCTTAGTAAGCTACCTATTCCAAGTAGAATGATGTAAAATGATAAACTATGCTAAGAGAAATCAATTTAGCAAATTAAGCTATACCCTCGACTTTTTAGGACTGTAGCAGAAAATGACCAGAGATCACCTTGACGCGGATTTCTCCCCAATGGCTGAATAGAATGTCTTCAAATTTTGGTAGCATGTAGAATGATTTAAGCTGAATCCAACAAGCTTTGAGTCACTAAATTTGGTGAAGCTTGGACTGAGATATGCCCTTGACAAGTTGACAGACTTTTGAGTAGACTAATCAGAGAACTCAGAGATGGACAATGTGGATGTATGTATTAATGCACAATTGTATACAACTCCATTGGCATGAATATCATTGCAAAATGGTATAGAGAAGTGTGAGCTAGAGTGTAGACCTCACACACACTCAAAAATCAGTAATGCTATGCTCGAGAGTGCTCTCTCTCGCCCGCGACTTTTCATGTGCATTTTTATAAGAGATGACTAAAAATTTGAATTCAAATTCAAACTTTTGGCTCCCTATGATCAAGCTCCTAAATGCTAGGAGATATTCTTTCAATCAAACAACTAATTTTTCCACGAATCCTTTTGGTAGGTGATTACAAGAGATTCCAAGTCAATTTGACTTTTACAATGAGGTAAAGTGGTAATAATCCACTAGCATATGTTTCTATGCTTCTTCATGTATGTATGGACTTCAATGCATCCTTTGAGCCAAATGTGTAGGCTTGTAATTTACACCAACAAAAAGTAAGTTATAAATGGGAGTTTTTATTTTCTCCCTCATCAAAAAAGTAAGTTATGAACAGGAGTTTTGAGTTTCTCGCTCATCAAAAAAGTAAGTTATAAATGTGAGTTTTTATTTTCTCCCTCATCAAAAAAGTAAGTTATGAATGGGATTTTTACTTTCTCCCTCATAAAAAAAAGTAAGTCATGAATGATCACATAAGTTTATACTTTATTTCTCATTAGAAAAGTAAATTATGAATTATACCTATAACAAGCTTATGAAGTCTTTGATAAACACAACTATGAATATCTAGGAGAAATACTAGATTTGCTTTCAAAGGAGAACTAAAAAAAGTTTTGTTTGATTTACATTATGAAATATGGATAACCATGTTTTTGAGATTGTTGCAGGGAGATAGTTTGCATATGGTGTACAGGTACCGATAATGATCCATGGAGAATTGGAGTGCCATAGATAATTGAGAATAACTTTATGAGAGATCTATAGTGAGAAAAACTATGTAATAACAAGTATCTTTGGGTACTAAACTTTGATGATTCAATGTAACAAACAAAACCTTGGAGGACATTCTTTATGAGTAGGAGCGAATAAAATTCGAGTTATTAGAGAAAATTATTGAATGATGAGATATTTGCATTGTAGTGTTCTTTTCTATTCTCATTTTCTCGCACCGTGATGATTTTATTTTGCATCTCAAGTATGCATGAGTGATATTAATGAGCACAAAAATGTCCTATCCAATAGGTGCACGTCCATTTACACCAATTTAAATTGTAATGCATTATGAGATCAGGAAACAAAGCCTAAGTTTGGGAGAGTAAAACCTCTTCATCAAACGCTCTTACCCTATCTATGCAACATAATTGATTGAAATTGCACATAGAGTATGCATGGTAGGGTCTCATTATATGACCTTGCATTAGGATACAATGTTTTTTTTTTAATCTATGCACTATGAGTGATTGAAAGGGTTAATGTATATTTACATTGATATGTATGAAAGAGAGTGCACCAGCTTTGACATCGAATGCTATTTCCTTCTTGTTTGCACCATAAATTTTATACATGCATTTTTGAGTATGCATTGAATAGGGTCCATTACATGGCCTTGCACAAACACTTGTTTTTAATGTCCCGTGCACTATGGAAGCTAATTTTTAATGTTCAAGAAAAATTTTATCTTTGAAGAAAAATAGGTACTACCATTGGCCCATCCAAAGGATGTGTAGGTTTGGTGGGGGTGAGTGTTGTAGAGATTTCCATCTCTACGTTTCCTTCTACTCGCTTCAAAACAAAAGATATGTTGTTCGTTGGAAAAGGACATGAAGAAGAAGTACTTATTGGCAAGATGTCATGAAGATTCCACTTCCATGAAGTCATTCTTAGGTTGCTCATTTTGGTGGACATGTATGCCAAATGTGGCTTATTAGTAGAGACACAAGTAGTGTTTGATGAATTTCAGTCATTGGATGTTAACTCTTGGAACTCATTAATTACTGGCTATGAATATTTTGTGGATTCTTTGAATGTCCTCCATAAAATTTATTTGGGTATCAAATTTAATATTGTTCTAACTTTGGAGCATATCTTCGTGTGGCCCTCATAAATAGAGACAAAATCAGATTAAGAGAGCGGAATTATCATGCCATAAAATAACAGTGGCTAGAAAAATTACATGGGTGGCACTTATGGAGGAAAGTGGAGTTTTGCATGTGCAAGATCATACGAAGGAGGAGAAGTTGGAGTTTTTGCATGCGAAAGAAATGGAGGAACATGTGCATGAAGAGGAAGGTTCTACCACTAGAAGAAAGGAAGGCGATGTAACTTACAGAGGGCTCTCTCAAATTTTTTTTTCTTGGAGGACTGACACATAGAGGCTCAGAGGCAACACCACAAGGAATAGAGCTTGCTGGGAAGCTGGAGAATCTCTCTTGGAAGCAGGGGCATCTTTGGACACTATTGATCAGCGAAGGAATATACCATGGAAGGGGAGGCATAGTCTTCGCTTAGCCCAAGAAGAAGATAGGAGGCGATGCCTGATCCCAACTCATGTCTATTTATTTGTGCGATGGAGCTTCAATACTAAGGACATCTTATTTCTGATGGTACACAAGTCTATCTCTAACGGAATGTTGAAATGAGGTTCTATAATGAAAGTTTAATACATTGATGCTCAATCTTCTAATGACTATGTAGCTAATGACTTGTCAAAATTGCAGATCTACTGACTTGTGAAAAGTATAAATCTAGCTTGAAAGCACAATGTATGTTTCCCTTACGAAAAGAGTTGGCATAGGTTCAAAGGATGGATCTATCATCTTTCTTTATCATTCTCTCAAAGGGAAATGGTAGTTCTAAGAACAAGTTACATGCTTGAAATATAGTATATGATTAAGCATTTCATTTTGGTCACTTCTGAGGTCTTAACACCTTGTCAAAAAGCATATCACGATGAAATTGATCAACGCTCAAATATTAAGGTCTTGATTGCTTTGTTTTAGACTATATGGTCTGTGTAAGAAGATATTTCAAATAGAAATAGGAAAACAAAACTGTTGTAAGTGCTTCGCATTGCGTTGTTTTGTTTTTGAACTATATATTTATTGATATGATGGATTTTGTTTCAAGTTCAAAAGTGCAGGAACAAAGCTCCAGTTTTGTGTCTTGCAAATGATACAATAGCTTTAGATTTGAATGAAGGGTGTGATTTCTGTGAGATCAAAGTAGATCTCATAATAGGATTTCTGTTATCAAGAAGCTTGTTGAGCTAAAAGTTAACTTTATTGTATGCGGAGGTCTTATGTCACGCAGATTGTGAGAAAGAAATAAAGTTGTATCCATAGATATTCTTCCACACTCGAATTCGCCTTTAGTGTGCATTTAACATTTCAAACTTCAAGAATTGATGATTTCTAAAGAAATGAATATCCTAAAAAGAAGAAATATGATATTTAGGTTAGAGAATAGAGAAGAATGTTGTTGTTGATTTGTTTTACGAAAAATAACAAGAACCTATATATATACATATCTGATGCAAAGCACTATTGCTTATGGCGGAGGAAATGATTGAGGATATAAATGTGTAAATGAATTTAGACCAGAGAGCATACAATCTAAAAGTGTGTGATATACAGGTTGAGAGAGCATTGATGCTATTACATGAACTACCAATATCGAAGCTTGAGCAAAAAAGTGTCTTGGTTCGTGTTCAAGATCAAGCTTGATTGCACAAAGACAAAAAGGGACATTGACATATGCCTCATCACGTCAAGGAAAGAATTTGTAAGCTTGTATTCTCGCTGATATGACGTTGTTCATCTCGTGTCCTTGTGATTGATTCAACAAGTGAAACATAGTCTATTTGGTTTTTTATAGTCATAATTTAACTGCAATAAACAAGTGTTGAGGTGATTTGAAATACCATGGTGATTGTACTATGATCATGTGCTGAGGGAAAAACTTATGCATTTTTGCAGCACCATGAGAACTTGAGAAAAGCAAGATGTTGTTATACCAATTTTTTTTCATTTAAACTCATGAAGCCATACTGTAATCCATACAACACCAGATCAGAAACTCTAGGAAGAGATATGTGCAATCATAATCTTCACGATTATCTGTATTGACGACATGTATATGTATTGAGGATGCTATGTTTAATGTTGCCTTTGTCAAGAATTCTGAAGAGGACATAGTGAAAAGATGTTGCATTTGCAATGTTCTTTTTCTTTTGGAAGTTTTAAGGAAACTGTGATCAAATTTGATCTTCATGATAGGTAGCAATCATGTTTAGCTGCTTTCAACATTTATCTTGCTGCCTTATTGAGATGAGTTATCTATACATCATTGCGAAATGAAATTTAATAAACCACAATTCATATACTTAGATTAGAAACGTTCCTTTTTCTTCTTACTTAAGTTCCTTATTTTCCTTTATCAAGGTCGCTTATAAAGAGACAAACAAGGAAATAACTTTTCATACAGTATGTTAATTTCTAGTCGTTTGCTATGATTGAAACAATAAGAAGACTTATCTTATAGCAAAAGGTTTTGTAAGAGATCTTATGAGTCTTTGATTATACGCAGCATTTGACAATGAAAATTTATATGGCTTGAGTAATACAACCCATGAGTTTTATGTTTTCAATTAATCTTAGCTAGTATATTATGAAGAGTGTATGATGATGTATGTAAAAAAAGTGTGGAAAAAGAACTTCGGTCCCATGATTTATAGAGTCTCTTGAAGACATCTTAAATTAACTACCTTAGAATGGCTCTCATTGTGCTATGCTAAAGACTAGGTTCATAGTTTTTTGGATAATAAAATTAATTTGCGATTCAATAGAATGCATTCATAAAGTTTTATAAAATTTCCTTTTTTAGAGTGCATAAGAATTCTTGTTCTAAAACTAAGTCCACATTGAAGTGTCATTGGCTACTAATCATTTTTCTTGGTGAACATATATCCTGAGAGTCCTTACTATTGATACACCAGCTGGCTTGATACACTAGTTGTTGCTTTCGTGCCTATATTGGTGAACGCGATGTGAAACACCACGGCCCGGCAATCTCAGATGATGTATGTTTGAAGTTTGATTTGTGAATGAGCATGTTCTTTCAGGAGTTTTTACTTTCTCCCTCATCAAAAAGTAATTTATGAATGGGAGTTTTTATTTTCTCCCTCATCAATAAAATAAGTTAATAACAGGAGTTTTACTTTCTCCCTCATCAAAAAGCTAACTTATGAATGGTTACGGGAGTTTCTATTTTCTCCCTCATCAAAAACGTAAGTTATGAATGGGAGTTTGTATTTTCTCTCTCATCAAAAAAGCAAGTTATGAACGGGAGTTTATACTTCCTCCCTCATCAAAAAAGTAAGTTATGAATGGGATCTTTTACTTTCTCCCTCATCAAAAAAGTAAGTTATGAATGGGAGTTTTTACTATCTCCCTCATCAAAAAAGTAAGTTATGAAATACTTTCTCCCTCATCAAAAAAGTAAGTTATGAATGAGAGTTTTTACTTTCTCCCTCATCAAAGAACTAAGTTATGAAAGGGATTTTTTATTTCTCGCTCATCAAAGAAGTAAGTTATGAACAAGAGTTTTTACTTTCTCTCTCATCAAAAAAGTAAGTTAACTACGGGAGTTTTTACATTCTCCCTCATCAAAAACGTAAGTTATGAACGAGAGTTTTTACTTTCTCCCTCATCAAAAAAGTAAGTTATGAAAGGGTGTTTTTACTTTTTCCCTCATCAAAAAATTAAGTTATGAACGGGAGTTTTTACTTTCTCCCTCATAAAAAAAGTAAGTTATGAATAGGAGTTTTTATTTTCTCTCTCATCAAAAAACTAAGTTGAATGGGAGTTTTTATTTTCTCCCTCATCAAAAGAGTAAGTTATGGACGGGAGTTTTTTTTTTCTCCCTCATCAAGAAAGTAAGTTATGAATGGGAGTATTTACATTCTTCCTCATAAAAAAGGTAAGTTATGAATGATTAAAGGAGTTGTTACCTTCTTCCTCATCAAAAAGGTAAGTTACGAATCATCACGAGAGTTTTTACATTTTTCCTCATCAAAAAGGTAAGTTACAAGTGATCAAGGGAGTTTTTACTTTCTTCCTCATTCAAAAAAGTAAGTTATGAACGGGAGTTTCTACTTTCTCCCTCATCAAAAAAGTAACTTATGAACGGGAGTTTTTACTTTCTCCCTCATCAAAAAAGTAAGTTATGAACGGGAGTTTTTATTTTCCCCCTCATCCAAAAAATAAGTTAAGAACAAGAGTTTTACTTTCTCCCTCATCAAAAAGGTAACTTATGAATGATTACCGGAGTTTCTATTTTCTCCCTCATCAAAAAAGTAAGTTATGAACGGGAGTTTTACTTTCTCCCTCATCAAGAAGTTAATTTATGAATGATTAGGGGATTTTTTATTTTCTCCCTTTGAGCATATCTTCAGGTGGCCCTCATAAATAGAGACAAAATTGGAACAAGCGAGACGAATTTTTCATGCCATAAAATAACAATGGTTACAACAATTACATGGGTGGCACTTATGAAGCAAAGTGGAGTTTTGCATGGGCAAGATCATACAAAGGAAGAGCAGTTGGAGTTTGAGAGAAAAAGGGAGGAACATGCGCGTGAAGAGCGAGGTTCTACCGCCAGAAGAAAGGAAGGCGATGGCACTTACAGAGGGCTCTCTCGGTTTTCTTTTTCTTTGTCTTGGAGGATTGACACATAGATGCGGAGAGGCAATGCCGGAGGGAATAGAGCTCCTTGGGTAGCTCGAGAATCTCTCTTGGAAGGAGGGGCATCTTTGGACACTATTGATCACCGAAGGAATATTCCATGGAAGGAGAGGCATAGTCTTCGCTTACCCTAAGAGGAGGATAGAAGGAGGTGATGCCTGATCGCAACTCATGTCTGTTTATTTGTCCGATGGAGCTTCAATACTAAGGATGTCTGATTTCTGATGTTACACAAGTCTATGTCTAACGGAATATTGAAACCAGGTTCTACAATGACAGTTTAATACATTCATGCTCAATCTTCTAATGACTTCGCAACTGACTTGTCAAAATTGTAGAGCTACTGAATTGTGAAAATTATAAACCTAGTTTAACAATACATTTACGTTTTTCTAACAAAAAGAGTTCGCACAGGTTCAAAGGATGGATCTACAGTTTTTCTTTGTCATTCTCTCAAAGGGCAATGGTAGTTATAAGAACAAGTTACATGGTTGAAATATAGTATATCATTGTGCATTTCATTTTGGTCACTTATGTGGTCTTAACGACTTTTGAAAAAGCATATCAGGATGACATTGAATCAACACTCAAATCTTAAGGTCTACAATAATTGATTGTTTTATTTTAGACTGTATGGTTTGTGTAAGAATATATTTTAAATAGAAAAAGGAAAACAAAACTATTATAAATGCTTAGCGTTGTGTTATTTTGTTTTTGAACTATAAATTTATTGATATGATGGGATTTTTTTCAATTTCAAAAGTGCAAGAACAAACCTCCAGTTTTGTAACTCGCAAATGATACAATAGCTTTAGATTTGAATGAAGGGCGTGATTTCTGTGAGAGTAAAGTAGAATTTATAATAAGATTTCTGTTATCAAGAAGCTTGTTCAGCTAAAAGTTAACTTTGTTGTATGCAAAGGTCTTATGTGGTGCAGATGATGAGTGGGATTTTACGATCTAGATGCTTACCCAGTGACCGGAGCAGGGCTCTTCTATGGCTTCACATGCAGGAAGAGAACTATTTGCTCATAGGTATGTCTTCTTCTCACAAAATTTTTATATGATATTATAACACATATTTTATTTATTTTTGTCTATCTATTCTCAAGACACCTATACAACCTACAGATCATGAGAGCATAGCATAAGTGCCTATGAGGAGTGTGATATAGATCTAGAGGGCAATATAGTGTATATAGGGAATAGATTGGAGTTCAAAAAAAGAATGTGAGGATTATGTGACTCTTACCTGTGCCTTGTCCACTAGCGGTGGAAGTAAGTATAAGTTTTACATATGAATTGAAATAAATATCTTATATTTTATTTACATCATTTTTTTTTTGTAGTGAGCATGATGAGAGGGATAAAAAAATGTACCTTGTTCACTTGAGACAGAATTTGGGACTTTGTGGTCGCATAAGTGGTGTCTAAAAGAGATGCAAACAATTATGGCTCATCGTCGTGATAATGCATGGTATGCCCGTCTTTTAATTTGTTATATTTATATGTGTAACTAAATATATACACACACATAATACACACACACACATATTTATATACACACACATATATACACATACATACACCCACATCAGGTCACATGCATATATGTGTA
>CM035432.1:95648966-95808966 GCA_020310875.1 Ceratopteris richardii
GCAGACCATTTGAAGAACATGGACAAGCAGTGACGACTTCACAAAACCTATGAGCTTTTGACTAGGATTTTGGAGCTGCATTTATGCTGCTTCTCCTAGTTTTCCTTTATCATTTGAAACTTAAGACATTGTATTAAGATATTTTATCAAAGTACTTGTATTAGACTTTTTCAGCAAAGTATTTGTATAGGAATTTTATCAACGCATTTGTATCGGAATTACTTTCCTAAAGATACTGTAGCAATCAAAAGGTCTTAGCATTATTACTAAACAGGTCAATTATCAATCAAAACATTACATTCCACTTTATTTCTCATGTTTGCAAACAATGCATCTGTAAATGAATCCTCTAGTGAACATAACATACATACCTCTTTTATTTTAGAGACTCTTTTACCTGTTCCTTTTTTGAGTACTACTACACAATCTAACGAGAATGAAACTAATCAAGGAATAGCTTTATGAAAGTAGTTAATGAATTTTGAATTTCTCTATCATACAATCACTGCTTATCTAGGTTTTTAACTTTGTTTTCAATCGCATCACCTGAGCATGAGAGTAGTGAGAATTTGTTCCCTCCACCTCTAAAAAGAAATATGGTTGAAGTTACATATCTTAATCTAAACAAATTGAACTCGAAGTAGCAGAAATTATTAAAGATCATATACCTGATGAAGAATTAATATTGCAATCATATCGAGATACTCTTTCTAGATATAGATTTGCTCAACCTTACAATCCATAGATTCATCGGCTAATCTTAAATAGTGTAATAAACTATAAATAATCACTCTTCACATACTAAAAACACATCTTAGCTCCTAATGTACACGACAAAACACTCTACCTGTAGTCACATAGTGAGGCTATCACAAGTCAGTTCTAATCTACCCATGTCTCCTTTCACACCCTCGACAGATTTGGTGAACTCGACGTGAAACGTGTTGCTAGTGTGGTTAGGATTTTTAGGTGTGTTTTCAAGCTTAATTACAAAATTTAACTTTTATATTCTTCTTGTTTGCAAGTGAGCGAAGGAAGAAGCTGTAATGGCAATATAACATCCTACTGCTACATACTCTTTTTCCTGGTTGTTGAGGGCTATTCTTTAGGGAACCAAGCGCCTCCACGAGAAGAAGGGTATTCAAGCTCAAGAATCCTCGTCACTTCATTCCCCTCCATAAGCATAAAAGAAGACCATTAATACACGATCACTTTAGTTTTGTATTTAGGTTTGATTTATTCAAACAGTTTGTAAAGAATTATCACCGTGCACATTAGAACCCTCTACATCGAGCAACATCAAGTAAGGTGTTTATTTAAGTTCTTTTACTTTCCTAAAATCACATCACAAAAAAAGGACTTCTTTCATTGCATTAGAAATCAATCACATTACACTTGCATTTGTAAGGCATTGAAACATCATTGCATTAAGAAGAATTAGTTTTGTTTAGCACTGCAAGCAATTGCATGATAAAGTATAGGGTTGCTTATTTGAAGATAAAGGATAGCTTATAAAGTATACAAAAAGATTTATAGTTTTAAATAGTATACGAAAGGATTTACTTTATTGCATGAAAAAATATTTATTCTAAACAAAAACACTTAGTTTTTTAATTAACATTTACTTAATTGCACAAAAAGAGTTTTATTCTAAAATAGATAGGTTTAGTTTTTTGATTTAATTAGTTGTTATTATTTCTTTCCTACTCCATTAACATAAAAAAATATTAAATTAAGAAAATGTATTGAAGTAATTGTTAGTATTTCTTGTTTTTCCTACTACATTAAAATCAAAAACATTCAAATTAAAAAATACGTATTTAAAACTTACAAAAATTATCTAAACATATAATTTTCATTAGAGTAACCTTTCGGATTAAAAATTCAAAGGTTAAAAAATTAAAGTAAACTATGGAATTAAAAACTCACAAATTAAAGAGAAAACAAATTATAAAAGAAAACTTTCAAGTTAATAGATATTAGAAGCGTAGGTTAAGCTCAAGTTAAAGTAAACAAGTTGCAAATATATTGATCAAGGAAAATATTAATACAAAAGCCTAGGAGTTGGTGAAGTCAATATTCCTAGCTTTATCATCTAGGGATAGATTTAGATAGTTTAAAGAGAGATTAGAGCCTGCTATTGGAGACTTATTACTCCATTCTAAGCGCTATCAAGAATGGAAGATGGACGAAATGTTTCAGAACATGATGATAGACAAAGAAGGAACACGCAGTGTACAATCAATTTTGAGAGAAAAAGGTAAATTTACTTGCTTAAATATTACAGAGCACCTGGATATATTTGAAGAGAAAGTGCAAATCCAAAGTTTACATGATGAAGTTTTAGTAAATTACTTCGGTCCTATAGTCTCTAATTCCATACTAGAAAGCATTCAAGTACATGCTAATAAACATTGGGAGCAGTTTAGGAAAGAATTGAACAAAATGTTTTATTTTGAAGATTTTAGCCAACATAGCTGTGATGGATTTTTGTGATGGGTAAACTCGCCTAAGCCTAATGAATCTCTAACTTATCTTCATGGTTAGTTCATGAGATGATTTGCCCAGCTTCCTTAGGAGCATAGTGTGATATAAAGTCTTTTCCAATGACTCCCCTCACTTGTGGGGGGAAGTAATCTCTGATCTGACATCGACTATGAAGTCCATAGCTACGCCGGTTGAAATCAAGGACGCACGGAGTACTCTCATTATATATATCTGCCTAGCCGCATGGTGGTGTTTAATATATCTCCTCTAATCCATCATACCCGATATGGGCAATAATCCAAGCCTCTCATATGAGTGCCACTTGGCACTCATGTGAGTATCATACCCTTAAAGTATAAGTGGAGGTTCTCACCTCTAAGTCCTAACTCAAATGATACTCCATGTGACATTTCCTTCCTCTTAGTTCCATCTTTTTCCTCAAAAATGGTATTGGAAGGTCTCATAGAAAGAGAAAAATAATAGAACCACCACTCCCACTATATCCCCATGCACCACATGAACATGGTCATATCTCCGTGTTGTTCCCCATATCCTTCCCCTTCAGAAGACTCTTGGGAAGGTTTTCTAAAGTTGGGAAACTGTCTCTGAAGGGTGCTAACGCGCTCCCATGTAGCACTATCTTCTAAACTATCTTTCCACTTTACTAGACACTCTTTATACAAGTGACTTCTCGTCCGTTTCTCTCGAGTGCGTAGTATGCTCTTAGGCTTGTGTGGGATAGATTGAACACAAATATGCTCTACTACCTCACTATCTGGAATGAGGTTGTCAGATTCACCTTGCCTTTTCTTAAGCCAGCTAACATGAAAATTTGGATGGATTTGACTTTTCTCTGGAAGTTGGAGCTCATAAGCCATCTTTCCTATTCTCTTAAGTATTTGGAAAGGTCCACAATACCTAGGAGATAGTTTTGGAAAAGGTCGTGTCTTCATAGTTTCAGATATAGATGGAAATCTAAGATAGACATGTTCTCCTACCTCAAAGTTGATGTCTCTCCTTTGAGGGTCAGCATAGGCTCTAGCTCTATTCTGAGCTCTCCTAATGCTGTCCTTAGGAAGTCTAAGCATATCATTTATCTCTTCCAAGAAGTCCTTTGCAGCTTGAACTTTCTCCTTCTGCAAGCCTACTGCATAAGGAGCTTTTGGCTGAAACCCATACATAAGCATAAATGGACTATACCCAATGGAAGAGTACTTGGCACTATTATATGCAAACTCTACTATAGGTAAGTACTCTTCCCAATTAGTTTGCCTTTCACTCACATACACTCTAAGCATATCCTCTAGGATTTGGTTAACCCTCTCTCTTTGCCCATCCATCTATGGATGCTTGGCCGTACTCATGCTAAGTTTCATATCCAACCTTTTAAAGACCGCTATCCAAAAGTGGCTAGTAAACTTCCTATCGTGATCGGAGACCATGTCTAAAGGAAGACCATATTACCAGTATACGTTCTCTACAAAGAATCTAGCCAACTCTGACGTGTGGGAATAAACCTAGCCATTTTTGTTAACCTATCCACAATTACCTAGACTGAGTCGTGCCCTCTCTATGTCTTAGGTAATCTGACTATAAAGTCCATGGAGATACTCTCCCACTTCCCATTATGAATATCCAGTGGGTGGAGTAGTCCTCGAGTCCTCAACCTCTTAGCTTTGTTGACCTGGCATTTAGTGCACTTAAGCACATACTCTCGGACTACCTTATGAAGTCCAGGCCAATAAAACTGCCTCTTAACAAGATCATAAGTCTTGTTACCTACAAGGTGTCCCACACTAGGTGTGTCATGACACTCATACAAAATATGCCGTCTCATCTCAATATGTCTACAAACACATAGCTTACCTTTGTATAACAGATATCCGTCATGGAAATTGTAATTCTTCCCCTTGAATCCTTCTTGAGTACCTGTAGATACTCCATCCTCACTGGAAACCCATATATCATGATCCCCATTCTCTATGGCTTCCCAAATCTTGGAATATACAGGATCAAGCTACATTTCCATCTAATGGACTGAAGTAGCTCATTAGTGTTCTGAGTGAAACTCAGTCCATTGAGCATATGCATGTGGCTAAGTGAATCAACCACTACATTAAACTTTCCCTTCCTATATCTAAGCTCATAATCAAACTCTTGAACGGTCTCTGCCCATCGGCGCTTATGACATTTAAGGTCTATCTGACTAGAGAGCCACTTAATGCTCTCTTGATCAAACTCCAACGTGACTTTGGCACCATATAAATAATGATGCCACTTCTTCAAAGCATGGACAATTGCATACAACTCCTTCTCATAGACGGAGTAATTCTTCTAGGTTGGTTCTATTTTCTTACTCTCAAACGCTACTGGTCGATCATCCTATACTAAAATGGCTCCTATAGCAAAATCACTCACGTCAATGTCAGCCACAAATTGTTTGTTGGGATCTGCTATATGTAAAAGTGAAGTTGTAGCGATTGCTACTTTCAATTTCTCCATACTTTGCTTCTATTCGTTTCCCCAATCAAAGGCTTTTCGTTTCCCTTTAAGTTGTTCCATCATTGGGAAAGCAATTTTGGCATAGTTCGTAATGAATCTTTGATGGAAACCTGATAAGCCTAGGAAGATCTGCAACTCTTCTAGGTTCCTTGAATATGGCCATTCCATAATAGCCCTTATGTTTTCAGGATCCATCTGGATTCCCTCCTGGGAGACAATATGCCCAAGGTATCTAACCTCTGTCTTGAAAAATTCACACTTTGACTCCTTAGCAAAGAGTGAATTTTCCCTTAGCACTTGAAATACCTTTCTTAAGTGTTCCAAGTGCTACTCTTGTGATGCACTATAGATCAGAATGTCATCTAAAAAGTCTACTACAAAGTGTCCTAGATAAGGCTGTAAAACACTATTCATGAGCTTCAAGAAAGTGGCAAGAGCATCGGTGAGACCAAAAGGCATCACAAAAAACTCATAGTGCCATTATCTCGTCCTAAATGTAGTCTTAGGGACATCCTCTGCCCTAATCCTAATCTAATGATATCCTGATCTAAGGGCAAGCTTGGTGAAGTACCTAGCTTGATGTAACTAATCAAATACATCTTCCAATCTAGGCATTGGAAACCTATTTTTGATAGTTACCTTATTGAGTGCTCTATAGTCTATGCATAGCCTCATAGAGCCATCTTTCTTTTTAACTAGAAGGATTGGTGATGCCCAAGGTGAGTTACTAGGTTTAATGAAGCCCTTGTCTAAATAATCCTGCAATTGCTTCTCAACCTCCTCATGTTGAGAAACACGAATTCTATAAGGTGGCCTACAAATAGGGTTAGTCTTAGTAACAACCTCAATGGCATGGTCAATGTCCCCTCTCTTAGGTGGTAGCCCTCTAGGTAAGTCAGTGGGAAAAACATCTCTATACTGAAACATAAGATCCTTAAAACTTTTAACCACACACTTGCAAAAAAGAATAGTAGAAAGTCCTGTCCATATTTACATTCCTAGCATGAAAATATACATCACATGAGCTGTCTATACAATGCTCCACATCATGACTATACAGTAAAAACCTCTCTTGCACATGTTGAGAATAACAAAGACTATACAACTCTGATGATGAAATGAGAGGTGAACTAGGTACATCTCTCTCTCCCTGAATACAAACTTTATTTCCATTCTTTTCAAATTCAAGTGTGTTGTTTTGATTGTTGCGTTTAAGTGTGTCTCTGAGCCCCCATAGCCACTCTCTTCCTAAGACTATGTATGTCCTCTCCATATTCATAATTTGGAAGTCCTTATAATCTGTATAGTCATGCATCTTGACTTCCAAATTGGATACCATAGTATCACTTATCCTCTTATCTTGCCCTTGCATCATAGATACGATGTATCTATGTGCATTGAACTGATGGGGAATCTTTAATTTCTAGACCAAAGCATAGTTTATAAAATTATGAGTGGCAGAGTCATTGATCATTACCGGCACCATGGTCCCGTACACACTACCACGTAGTTTAACTAGGTCATGTGGTCCAAACTATTGTGACCACAATGAGTGAGTCAAATAAGAGGTGTGCTCTATATCCTCGTGCATCACCTCCACTCCCTTGCAGCTAGAGCTACCATGAATAGGAAGGGTATGCACTAGGTGGACCACCTTTTTGCCATTTTTGGAGGCCGTACTAGTCTCTGGTTTGTTCCTCTTTTGTTCCCCCTTCTTGAGTGGACAGTTCCACTGAGAATGGTTAGAAGACAAACACCTAAAGCGTAGGTTCTCTCTATTGGCCCTCTCAAACTAATCTGTAGATAACCTAGGCCCTTGTGATCTTTGTTTTTTAATGAAAACTTTGTTTTTTCCGAAGTGGAAACTTCTTCTTGAATTTAGTTGTACTAAGAGGCTTGAGAGGCTGATCCGTCTCCATAACAGTGTATTGAAGACGGTTATTGTCCTCATAGATCTGTGCAAACTTGATCACCTCCTCAAACGTCTTAGGTGCATTCCTTCTGGCTTCCCTCTTTATGGCCTAACCTAGGCCTCTAACAAACCCTCTAGTCTTCAGGAAATCATCTAAGCCCTTAAGTTTCAAAATGAGATCTCTATAGTGGGATAAGTAGATCTCTGGGTAATCCCAATTCCTCTCTTCCTCATTCTCAGGAAGAAACTCTTTTAGAAAAAGAGTCTCAAACTAAGTCTAATCAGTAGGGATATAGTTCGCCTCCTTAAGACTCATCTACCACCTCTGCTGAATGCAGAGATGTGATGTTACCAAGATCTCTCTCTAATTTAAGGGTTTGCTCTTTCAAGTCTATGAATTGATCATAAGTGACAAACTCAATCTAAAAGTTCCTCATATGTATACTCTTCTTGCTGAGGCTCTTTCTCTTCTAAGTTTTCTTCTACTTCTTACCCTTATTCTACTTCTTCCATTCTAGAATCAGGATCCTCTAGTTGCGTTTTAGATGGAAAATTGTGTTCAACTAACTGTTTCCCTTTAGATTCCATGTTTTACTTCCCTTCCCCTATTTGCTAACTAGAGTATGTGAAAATGAGTGGAAGTAAAGCGTAAATATGCAAGAAGAAGAGAAATCTATCACAAGAGCATTTCCTTGTTACAAAATGAAGTTGTGGAAGCGAAATCCAAGTGATCCTTGAAGCTTTAGGCCACTGATTTTGAATCCTCACCAGGCCCAAACAAAAATTGGAAATGTCTAGTTGATCTCGAGAGGTTGTAATCACTAAAAACCAACAAGAACAATGCCAAAACCACGTAGCAACAGCCCCAACTGGGCAAACTAAGCAAAACTGAACAACTTTTTAGATTTGACGCTCCTCCCTAGTCCAAGAAATGTAGCCGAGCACCTATACTTCAAAGATATAATACTATCCCAAGTGAAAAAAGTGAATTTGGACACCGGATGATGAAAAACTAGGCCCGAAAGTGGCTACCTAGTTCCTGCTAAAGCATTTCACAAAACTTTTAGTTGACCAAATCTCGTCCAAATCCAACACTAATGGTATTTCAGCAAAGCTTAAGAGTGCATCTTTGTAACATGACAAAGATTTTTGAAATCAGATATCATATGAGCAAGCTATGATGTGGAGAAGCCAGGTATGTCATGAATAAACAGTGGGAAAGCAAATCTTCATGGAGTAGTTACTTTGATAGCCCATAACTGAGAAACTGAGGCTCTTCAAGCTAAAACCATGACCCATATCCCATACCCACAGCCCATAATACATATATACATCATGGTTTTCCCCAATATTTTGGTCATAGCATAATTTCTCTCCCCAAAAATACAAGAAAATCTTCAAAATTGTCTCTGAGTCCCACATAGGCACGTGCAACAACCATCTAGAAAGATATATAGAGGATGGGAGACTTCACTCCATCACCGAGAAGTAGTGGAGGAGGAGGAGGAGAGAGACTCTCGCTCTCTCTTCGTGAGCACATGAACACTGCTGCTAGGCATCCCCGCGTGGCTAACGGCTGTCGGCTTGCCTTGATTCTCGAGTCTACTCCGATACCAATGTGGTATACATTCTTTTCCAATGACTCCCCTTACTTTTTTTTTTGGGAGGGGGGGGGAGAGGGAGTAATCTCGACTATGAAGTCCATAGCTACGTCGGTTGAAATCAAGGACACACGAAGTACTCTCATGATATATATCCGCCCAGCTACATGGTGGTCTTTAATATATCTCGTCTAACTCATCATACCCAATATGGGCAATAATCCAAGCCTCTCATATGAGTGCCACTTGGCATTCATATGAGCATCATACCCTTAAAGTATAAGGGGAGGTTCTCACCTCTAAGTCGTAACTCAATTGATACTCCATCTAACAGATAGAAAGGCCTTAAATCCTGACCTAATTACTCATTTCCTTAAGATATTGAGTTATGAGGACAGAGCTGAAGTTGAGAGATGAATAGAAGAGCCGGGCAAAAGATATGGTCTTACTAATGATTGGGAAAAAGTGAAACATGAAATAGAGATTGTCACCCAAATGAAGCAACGACAATCTGTTTTGTATGCAAAACCTAATTCTTCTAAGCCTAGGGAGATACCTACTACAGGGCAAACTGATGGGCCAATGCTTATGGCTATGGCTAATGTTGTAGTTTCCCCTCAGGCTCCAATCGAATTTCAATTAGACATTTTATGTAAACAAATGAAAAATGTTTTTAATATGCGCGATTCTCTATCTAAAGAGGTTTCCCAATTAAATAATAAATTATATTCCTTGAGTTTAAGTGGGCCAAGAGCTAGCACTAGTTGCATAGGCTTTTTAGCCAGCTCCACCCACTGAGTTCTTTGCTCAGCCAGCTTTCCAATAGAACACCGAAAAAAGAGGAACTCGCGAAATACAGTGTGTTTGGTGTGATAGCCACGAACATGCAACTTATGCTTATGAAGAGTGAAAGAGTGCAAAAGAAACTCAATAGTACTTGAGAGATGATAGGCCTCTTTCTACTGCAATCCAAAATCCTTATTCGATTGAGGCATTGGTGAGAGCTAGAGATGAAATAACGAGTAAAACAACATGGTGATCTCTTGTTGACCAAGTCTCTGTGTATTCTCACATTGCCAATGTTGAGGAGAAACAGAGACGAGATGATATGCGGGATGATATAGACGAGGGAGATAGGAGATTGAAAAAAAGAAAAAGTAGAGAAAATGAGAAGAAAAATGAGAAAAAAGGTAAAGTTAAAAGATGCAAACTTATCTAAAGAAGAGAAAAGAAGAATAATTAGAGAAGGAAAGAAACCAATAGAAGAAAATATGCAATCACAGGAAAGTCAGAATACCCCAAGTAAGCATGAAGAGAGGAAACCTGAAAATAGAAAAAAATCAACATCAAAATACTAAAAACAAGCAAAAAGTTCAACAGAAACAAAGTGAAGAAAAAGGGAAAAAGAATGATGCTATGGAGATCTTGTGATATACTTCTAAAAAGTCAAGTAATAATGTCCCTTGAATAAGTGTTTTCAATCACAAAACTTGAGTTCAAGGATAGTTTTATTAGATTAATTAGAAGGAGACGAATTCCACTCCCACAAGATGAAGATATGCAAGATGTAGTAGAAGAAACCCTAGCAATGATGCTGTAATATTTAGTGATAATGATTATGAAGAGGAGGAAGAGTTTACAATTGGAATTGTGAATAGAAGGTTTTTAGGACCAATTCAGCCTGATGAGGAAATGATGAAAAGTGAAAGTAAATTTAACAGGAGCTTCTAAGCACAAGGAACTCTAGAAGTGAAAATTAGGATTGGAGATGAAAAAGATTCATGTTTAGCTCTCGCTCTCATTGACTCGGCTCAGAGATAGACGTTATCTCAAAGAAATTTTTTGATAAGTTTAGATGGCCAATTCATAAAGAGAATGTTTCAAACGTTTGAGGAGCTTGGACTCACTTTCTCTTTAGAGAAGTCTACTTATGGTATTAACGAAGTCCTGATAGCTGGCCATTTATCTCGAAATTATGGTCGTAGGCCTTACACTGCAAAAGTTGATGCCATTAGTAGAATTTTTAAAGGTCTCGCAACATTAGTGAGTTAAGGAGATTCTTAGGTGCATGTAGCTTTTATGTCATCCGGATCCCTCACTTCGCTCATGTTCCAAACCCACTTTATAACTTGTTACGAAAGAGAAAGAAATAATATTCGACTGATGATCATACTAGAACTATGAGATGAGTGAAGCAATTGCTTATCAATGTTTTGATCTTGAAACATATTGATTATTTAGGAAATAAGCGAGCTATAATCCTAACCATTGATACTAGTCCTATTGGTATAGGCTGCATCATTGGGTAGGATGATGGAAATAAGCAAACATATATAGTTCGATTTGGAGCAAAAAATTTTATGATACTCAAAGAAATTATCGTCATATTAAAAGAGAGCTATATGGATTAGTTATTGCTTTAAAAATAGATAAGGAATATTTTATCAGAGCTAATGTAATAGTTGAGACTGATTGACTTCCATTCATAGGATTAATTGCTAATTGTTCATCTCCTATAGCAAAATCAATCACGTCAGTCTCAGCAACAAATGATTTGTTGGGATCTGCTATATGTAAAAGTGAAGTTGTAGAAATTGCTACTTTCAATTTCTCCATACTTTGCTTCCCTTCGTTTCCCCAATCAAAGGCTTTTCATTTCCCTTTAAGTTGTTCCATCATTGGGAAACCAATTTTGGCATAGTTCTTAATGAATCTTCGATGGAAACCTGATAAGCCTAGGAAGATCTGCTCTAGGTTCCTTGAATATGGCCATTCCATAATAGCCCTTATGTTTTCAGGATCCATCTGGATTCCCTCCTGGGAGACTATATGCCCAAGGTATCTAAGCTCTGTCTTGAGAAATTCACACTTTGACTCCTTAGCAAAGAGTGAATTTTCCCTTAGCACTTGAAATACCTTTCTTAAGTGTTCCAAGTGCTACTCTTCTGATGCACTATAGATCAGAATGTCATCTAAAAAGTCTACTACAAAGTGTCCTAGATAAGGCTATAAAACACTATTCATGAGCTTCAAGAAAGTGGCGGGAGCATCGGTGAGATCAAAAGGCATCACGAAAAACTCATAGTGCCCTTATCTAGTCCTAAATGCAGTCTTAGGGACATCCTCTGCCCTAATCCTAATCTAATGATATCCTGATCTAAGGGCAAGCTTGGTGAAGTACCTAGCTTGATGTAACTAATCAAATACATCTTCCAATCTAGGCATTGGAAACCTATTTTTGATAGTTACCTTATTGAGTGCTCTATAGTCTATGCATAGCCTCATAGAGCCATCTTTCTTTTTAACTAGAAGGATTGGTGATGCCCAAGGTGAGTTACTAGGTTTAATGAAGCCCTTGTCTAAATAATCCTACAATTGCTTCTCAACCTCCTCATGTTGAGAAACATGAATTCTATAAGGTGGCCTACAAATAGGGTTAGTCTTAGTAACAACCTCAATGGCATGGTCAATGTCCCCTCTCCTAGGTGGTAGCCCTCTAGGTAAGTCATTGGGAAAAACATCTCTATACTGAAACATAAGATCCTTAAAACTTTTAACCACACACTTGCAAAAAAGAATAGTAGAAAGTCCTGTCCATATTTACATTCCTAGCATGAAAATATACATCACATGAGCTGTCTATACAATGCTCCACATCATGACTATACAATAAAAACCTCTCTTGTACATGCTGAGAATAACAAAGACTATACAACTCTGATGATGAAATGAGAGGTGAACTAGGTACATCTCTCTCTCCCTGAATACAAACTTTACTTCCATTCTTTTCAAATTCAAGTGTGTTGTTTTGATTGTTGCGTTTAAGTGTGTCTCCGAACCTCCATAGTCACTCTCTTCCTAAGACTAGGTATGTCCTCTCCATATTCATAATTTGGAAGTCCATATAATCCGTATAGTCCTGCATCTTGACTTCCAAATTGGATACCATAGTATCACTTATCCTCTTATCTTGCCCTTGCATCATAGATACGATGTATCTATGTGCATTGAACTGATGTGGAATCTTTAATTTCTAGACCAAAGCATAGTTTATAAAATTATCAGTGGCAGAGTCATCGATCATGACCGGCACCATGGTCGCGTACACAGTACCATGTAGTTTAACTAGGTGATGTGGTCCAAATTGTTCTGACCACAATGAGTGAGTCAAATAACAGGTGTGCTCTATATCCTCGTGCATCACCTCCACTCCCTTCCAACTAGAGCTACCATGAATAGGAAGGGTCTGCACTAGGTGGACCGCCTTTTTGCCCTTTTTGGGGGCCGTACTAGTCTCTAGTTCATTCTTCTTTTCTTCCCCCTTCTTGAGTGGACAGTTCCACTGAGAATGGTTAGAAGACAAACACCTAAAGCATAGGTTCTCTCTTTTGGCCCTCTCAAACTGATATGTAGATAACATAGGCCCTTGTGATCTTTGTTTTTTAATGAAAACTTTGTTTTTTTCCGAAATGGAAACTTCTTCTTGAATTTAGTCGTACTAAGAGGCTTGAGAGCCTGATCCGTCTCCATAACAGTGTATTGAAGATGGTTATGGTCCTCATAGATCTGTGCAAACTTGATCACCTTCTCAAACGTCTTAGGTGCATTCCTTCTGACTTCCCTCTTTATGGCCTTACCTAGGCCTCTAACAAACCCTCTAGTCTTCAGGAAATCATCTAAGCCCTTAAGTTTCAAAATGAGATCTCTATAGTGGGATAAGTAGATCGCTGGGTAATCCCAATTCCTCTCTTCCTCATTCTTAGGAAGAAACTCTTTTAGAAAAAGAGTCTCAAACTAAGTCCAATCAGTAGGGATATAGTTCGCCTCCTTAAGACTCATCCAACACTTGTAATCACGTGGGCCGAGTGAGAGACTCGCCTCTAGCACACGATAATCTTGTGGGGTGCCCTTCAATTGATGCAAATCATGCCACTTTTGTAAAAAGTGTAGATTGCATCCTTATTCCTATCTCCATCATCCCCGGTAAAAGTAGGTGGCTTCAAGTCTTTCAGGAGAGGAGCTTCCCTATAGCTCTCTCCTTTGTGCTTACTAGGAAGAGAAGTATCTTTCCTAGTAAGCTGTAGAGGAATAGGAGGGGTTTCTCTTTCCTTCCTAGTTAGGAAAGAGGTGATGCTAGTCTCAAGTGAGATCATTGGAGAGTTTAGCTGCTGAATGCGAGATGTGATGTTACCAAGATCTCTCTCTAATTTAAGGGTTTTCTCTTTCAAGTCTATTAATTGATCATAAGTGACAAACTCAATCTAAAAGTTCCTCATATGTATACTCTTCTTGCTGAGGCTCTTTCTCTTCTAAGTTTTCTTCTACTTCTTACCCTTATTCTACTTCTTCCATTATAGAATCAGGATCCTCTAGTTGCGTTTTAGATGGAGAACTATGTTCAACTAACTGTTTCCCTTTAGATTCCATGTTTTACTTCCCTTCCCCTATTTTCTAGCTAGAGTATGTGAAAATGCGGAAGTAAAGTGTAAATATGCAAGAAGAAGAGAAATATATCACAAGAGCACTTCCTTGTTACAAAATGAAGTTGTGGAAGCGAAATCCAAGTGATCCTTGAAGCTTTAGGCCACTGATTTTGAATCCTCAACAGGCCCAAACAAAAATTGGAAATGTCTAGTTGATCCACAAAGGTTGTAATCACTAAAAACCAACAAGAACAATGCCCAAACCACGTAGCAATAGCCCCAACCAGGAAAACTAAGCAAAACTGAACAACGTTTTAGATTTGACGGTCCTCCCTAGTCCAAGAAATGTAGCCAAGCACCTATACTTCAAAGATATAATACTATCCCAAGTGAAAAAAGTGAATTTGGACACCGGATGATGAAAAACTAGGCCCGAAAGTGGCTACCTAGTTCCTGCTAAAGCATTTCAGAGAAATTTTAGTTGACCAAATCTCGTCCAAATCCAACACTAATGATATTTCAGCAAAGCTTAAGAGTGCATCTTTGTAACATGACAAAGATTTTTGAAATCAGATATCATATGAGCAAGCTATGATGTGGAGAAGCCAGGTATGTCATGAATAAACAGTGGGAAAGCAAATCTTCATGGAGTAGTTACTTTGATAGCCCATAACTGAGAAACTGAGGCTCTTCAAGCTAAAAGAATGACCCATATCCCATACCCACAGCCCATAATACATATATACATCATGGTTTTCCCCAATATTTTGGTCATAGCATAATTTCTCTCCCCAAGAATACAAGAAAATTTTCAAAATCGTCTCTGATTTGTCTCACATAGGCACGTGCAACAGCCATCTAGAAAGATATATAGAGGATGGGAGACTTCACTCCATCACCTAGAAGTACTGGAGGAGGAGGAGGAGAGAGACTCTCCCTCTCTCTTTGTGAGTGCATGAACACTGCTGCTAGGCATCCCCGCGTGGCTAACGACTGTCGGCTTGCCTTGATTCTCGAGTCTACTCCGATACCAGTGTGGTATAAAATTCTTTTCCAATGACTCCCCTTACTTTTTTTTTGGGGGGGGGAGGGGGGAGAGGGAGTAATCTCGACTATGAAGTCCATAGCTACGTCGATTGAAAATCAAGGACGCACGAAGTACTCTCATGATATATATCCGCCTAGCTACATGGTGGTCTTTAATATATCTCCTCTAACTCATCATACCCAATATGGGCAATAATCCAAGCCTCTCATATGAGTGCCACTTGGCACTCATATGAGCATCATACCCTTAAAGTATAAGGGGAGGTTCTCACCTCTAAGTCGTAACTCAATTGATACTCCATCTAACAGATAGAAAGGCCTTAAATCCTGACCTAATTACTCATTTCCTTAAGATATTGAGTTATGAGGACAGAGCTGAAGTTGAGAGATGAATAGAAGAGCCGGGCAAAAGATATGGTCTTACTAATGATTGGGAAGAAGCGAAACATGAAATAGAGATTGTCGCCCAAATGAAGCAACGACAATCTATTTTGTACGCAAAACCTAATTCTTCTAAGCCTAGGGAGATACCTAATACAGAGCAAACTGATGGTCCAATGCTTATGGCTATGGCTAATGTTGTAGTTTCCCCTAAGGCTCCAATCGAATTTCAATTAGACATTTTATGTAAACAAATGAAAAATGTTTTGAATATGCACGAATCTCTATCTAAAGAGGTTTCCCAATTAAATAATAAATTATATTCCTTGAGTTTAAGTGGGCCAAGAGCTAGCACTAGTCATAGGTTTTTTAGCCAGCTCCACCCATTGAGTTCTTTGCTCAGCCAGCTTTCCAATAGAACACCGAAAAAAGAGGAACTTGCGAAATACGGTGTGTTTGGTGTGATAGGCCACGAACATGCAACTTATGCTTGTGAAGAGTGAAAGAGTACAAAAGAAACTCAATTAGTACTTGAGAGATGATAGGCCTCTTTCTATTGCAATCCAAAATCCTTATTCGATTGAGGCATTGGTGAGAGCTAGAGATGAAATAATGTGTAAAACAACATGGTGATCTCTTGTTGACCAAGTCTCTGTGTATTCTCACATTGCCAATGTTGAGGAGAAATGGAGACGAGATGATATGCAGGATGATATAGAAGAGGGAGATAGGAGATTGAAAAAAAGGAAAACTAGAGAAAATGAGAAGAAAAATGACAAAAAAGGTAAAGTTTAAAGATGCAAACTTATCTAAAGAAGAGAAAAGAAGAATAATTAGAGAAGGAAAGAAACCAATAGAAGAAAATATGCAATCATAGGAAAGTCAGAGTACCCCAAGTAAGCATGAAGAGAGGAAACCTAAAAATAGAAAAAAATCAACATCAAAATACTAAAAACGAGCAAAAAAGTTCAACAAAAATAAAGTGAAGAAAAAGGGAAAAAGAATGATGCTAAGGAGATCCTGAATGATATACTTCTAAAAAGTCAAGTAATAATGTCCCTTGAATAAGTGTTTTCAATCGCAAAACTTGAGTTCAAGGATAGTTTTATTAGATTAATTAGAAGGAGACGAATTCCACTCCCACAAGATGAAGATATGCAAGATGTAGTAGAAGAAACCCTAGCAATGATGCTGTAATATTTAGTGATAATGATGATGAAGAGGAGGAAGAGTTTAAAATTGGAATTGTGAATAGAAAGTTTTTAGGAACAATTCAGCCTGATGCTCAGGAAATGATGAAAAGTGAAAGTAAATTTAACAGCTTCTAAGCACGAGGAACTCTAGAAGTGAAAATTAGGATTGGAGATGAAAAAGATTCATGTTTAGCTCTCACTCTCATTGACTCGGGCTCAGAGATAGACGTTATCTCAAAGATTTTTTTGATAAGTTTAGATGGCCAATTCATAAAGAGAATGTTTCAAACGTTTGAGGAGCTTGGACTCACTTTCTCTTTAGAGAAGTCTACTTATGGTATTAACGAAGTGCTGATAGCTGGCCATTTATCTGGAAATTATGGTCGTAGGCCTTACTCTGCAAAAGTTGATGCCATTAGTAGAATTTTTAAAGGTGTCACAACATTAGTGAGTTAAGGAGATTCTTAGGTGCATGTAGCTTTTATGTCATCTGGATCCCTCACTTTGCTCATGTTCCGAACCCACTTTATAACTTGTTACGAAAGAGAAAGAAATTATATTGGACTGATGATCATACTAGAACTATGAGAGGAGTGAAGCACTTGCTTATCAATGTTTTGATCTTGAAACATATTGATTATTCAGGAAATAAGCCAGCTATAATCCTAACCATTGATACTAGTCCTATTGGTATAGGCTACATCACTGGGTAGGATGATGAAAAGAAGCAAACATATATAGTTCGATTTGGAGCAAAAAGTTTACATGATACTCAAAGAAATTATCGTCAGATTAATAGAGAGCTATATGGATTAGTTATTGCTTTAAAAATAGATAAGGAATATTTTATCAAATGGATTGCCTTTATGAAGTTTATTAATCTTGCTTTTGTACATATTGCTCGAAAACATAACACCGTTGCGGATATGCTCTCACAAGAAAAATTCGATGATGATAGAGAAGCAATGGATAAACATATAAACTTAATTAATTATGAAACATCTACTTTTATATGTGAAAAATTTAGAGAAGATGACTATGGGGGAGAATGGAAGGATATAGGTTATTATCTGAGTATGCTTTAGCCTATTCCAAGCTGGTCGTCAAGTCCATTCTAGCACATCAAGAAGAAGTCTTTCAACTTCTTCTTGAAAGATGGATATCTTTCGAGACATGCTAAAGGGAAGGTGAAAAACCCGCAAAGGGTATTAGGATTAAGAACTTTTCAAGTGCAATTTTGATGGAAATACATGAAAGCCTATGGGCTGGTCATAAGGGTGTAGCCACGTATGAGAAAATTCAGGAAAGTTACTAGTGGCGGAGGATGTATGTAACTGTAAAAGAATTTGTGAGCACATGTTCTACGTGCCAATCATATTCCTCAGTAAAAAATAGGGACCCTTTACATCCAACCTATCCACCTTATATTATTTACAAGTGGGTAGTCGACCTTGTGACTATGCCTAAAAGCAATAGTGGCATGAGGTACATAGTTTTTGCACGTGAATATTTAACTAATCACATTGAGGGTCAAGCACTTCATTCTAATATTACTTATAATGTATGCTTATTTCTTTTAGAAGAAGTATCATCTAGATTTGGATATGTTGAGAAAGTAGTAGCAGATCGAGGTGAACTAGGCACTAGAGGCAAGAGAGTTCTTTGTTTATCATGGGATTCGATTGTCTCTTACGACAGCCTACAACCCATAGGCAAACGGAAAGATTGAATGAGGACATTCTTCCATTGTGAAGGTAGTTTCCAAAGCATGCCATGGAGATATTGGACAATGGCAAAAATATCTCCCATTTGCTTTATGGGCTATAGGATGACATACACGAGAACAACTAGTTTTATGCCAGCTGAACTTATATACTGTAGAGAAGACATTGTAGAGAAGAATTATTAGCATGAAGAATTAATCAATTAAAGCAAGGTAATGAAAATTTAAAAGACGCTATTAAAAAATTAAAATCATCCCGATTAAAGAATAAAACTTATTTTGACAAGAAACATGGTTTGAGGCAACAATTGATAGAGAGTGGCAATTGGGTACTTGTATATGATAATACTTTTGAGACTCAATATGATGCACATCATAAATTAACTAAATGTTGGTTTGGGCCATATGTTGTTGTTTCTCTTTTTGACACATGTACAAATATGTTACGAGAACTTGATGGTATTGTTTTAAGAAATATGATTGCAGGAAAGAGAATAAAACTATTTAAATGAAGGGCAACCATTGAGTTCAAGCTGGATGAAGACTTCCTAGAAGATGAAGATGAAGATGAAGCATAATCAGGTAAAATAATTCTAATTGTTCTTTAATGTTTATAAAAATTTCTTTTCATGCATTTCATGAATAGGAAACGATTCGTTTTTTGGTATGAAAGGAAATTTATAAAAATTATGTGGATAATGAAAAACAATTCAAACTAGGAATGTGCATGCAAGTTGAAGGTCCAATTTAGGGAACTTATAATTTGTTATGAGGATAGGAGAGTGGAACACTTGACTTGTGGCCCTTAGTAGAGGTAAATTTACTTTATATAGGTAGTCTTGTTTATTTTTTGAAATTGTTTAGCAAATGAGATCCTAGTTCTAACCGTAGCATGCTTCTAGAACCTTAGCTCTCATTAGGGGTTAAGCCTTTCCCCTTTATAAAAAAATTTGCAAAGAAAAAAGAAAAGAAAAATGAATACATCAAGTAGTACATTAATGGTTGCTCCAAGATGAAAAAAGAAAAAGAAAAAAGAAGAAAAAGAAAAAGAAATAACAAAGAAAAAGAAAAAGAAAATTTATTATGACTCAGTTGTGATCTTGAAATCACTCCTGAAATGTATTGCAGGCTATATGAGGTGGAGGACTGCTACAGAAGAATTAGTTAGATGTATCTTATGATAGACAACTAAGAGATAAAAGATAGAATACTTATATAAACTAATTATTACTTGTGAATAGGGTTAATGGAACAGTAAGTACCACGACTATCTAAATGACTATTATAAGATTTTCTAAATTTCTCTTTTGACTTTATGCATTGAACAAAATGATTTCCAAATCACATTTACATAATTTTATAGATTTTCTTTACTATCAGAAACTTAATTTGAATCTAGAAGCATTTTTTATCATCTTATGTAAAGTCAATTGATAAGCTTTTTCCAAAGAATTTGATGCTACTGTAAGGAATTGAACTCACAACCTCTTGGTTAGGAATGTGATGGGCTAACCACTTGCCCCAAAAGCCATGGTTGAGGATTACTTCTTAATCCTCTCTCTTAGGGTGTAGTTCAACCATCTCCTACTAGGATTATGTTACATTCTTCCCCCCTTGAAGACGGTACTTAAGTCTGTGGAAGGTAAAACATAAGTGTTTCCTATCTTTAAAGGGATTTTTGTACAAATCCAGAAAGCATGAGCGGATGCTTAGACTAAGGCAGTAGAAAGATTCTTGTAAAAGGTCCCGGCCGGGATAGGTACCTAAAAGCACCAGTATAGAAAGGAATCTAAAGACAAGAAGTCATAAACTCTTGTCGCTACAAAATTGGTCAAGAATAACCAATTGAACTTGAATTTGAGAAATTCAAGAACTTGGAATTCTGATTGGTTTTCATTTGAAAACCCCAGTAAAGAAGAATTGATATTCTGTCAAGAGGTTTTCAAGTTTCCAAGGCAAAGCACATGATTATGAGGTGATCATGCGAAGGAATCAAAACCTAGGAAAATCTAGTTAGAGGTAATGCCTGAAACTTCCAATTCTTGTAAAAGAATTGAAGAAATAAGGTACTCTATCAAGAGATGTTTAGACTTTAGGATAAGAATCACCCACACATTAATGTGAATATAAAATAGGGTGGTATGGGACACCAGATTTTATACTCAGATTGATGTAGGAAAGATGGTATGGAACATCGGACCGTGGGATGATGATTATCTTTTAGTCCTAGTTTGGATTTTGAAGTTAGGTTTCATCCTCAAGGGAATTAAGACTTCAAGGAAAGTTTAATTCGTAAAGGATGAAAGTAGTATCTTACGATACTTCAAGGTAACTTCAAGATTAAGGAAACTGAAGATATGAAGTAAGTAACTTCCAAGATCTTCATAGAACACTTCAAGTTTAAGTGTTATTGATCAAAAATATTTGATAAATTTCTGAAAGAAGTTGGACTTTGATTTTGAGTTGATCTTTTTTTTTGACTAAGTCAAGCATCCAGTTCCTAGTGTAACTTGAAAAAATTCACTCTTTTGACTCAAAGAAATGCACAAGAATTGCATTCACGATTAGGAGTCAAAAAGATTGAATGAGACGTGAACTTAGTCTCAAGTGAAGCATTATTTGAATATTTAAAACTCATCGACAGAACCTCAGTGGGTTGACACACTGATGTTGGTTACCACACTAGTATCTTGTGGTTGGATGATGTTTTTGGTTTTCTTTGTATCTTTTTGAGAATCCAGCTTATTTCTCTGAAAGATAAAGACAATGCTTCAATATCTTGTTGAAATAGATCTTTGAAAAGTTGAAGTCCTGAGTCATCTAGTCTTTGACTCATAGCAAGTTTATGTATATTCGAAGTTTGAATTGATTGTACAGAGTCTTAGTTATTTCTTTCCGCTTTCCAAATCTTTTGGAATTGGCTCAGATATGGTATCTGATTCCTTTTGCAAAAGACCAGGGTTAGCCGGTTAGAATAAAATAACTAACTTGAACGTCCTAGATAGATGTTATGTACAAGAACCTTTTCAATCTTCAAAAGATGATAAGTCTAAGTGGACTTATTCATTTGAGTTTGCTTCAAGTTATAGCATAAATGATTTCCTGGAGTCCAGTATACTCTAGAATAGGGAAGTTAGGAATTGCTCATCAGATTGACAATTCCCAAGAACTTTCAGTTAAAAGTCTTTGAGAAAAGTGTCCTAAGTTGGACAATTTTCATTTTGAATTTGAATTGGTGAAGTTAGTATGGTTGATTCCACCGAAATGGTAAACTTTCTCCTACAGTTTACATAGGATTTTTTCAAACTCATTGGGACAAAGTAGTCCTCTAGTCGGGTGAAAAAATCAAGTAACTGTTAGATAAAAGTAAACCATTGTACAGACATCTAAAGTTAGATGTATGGGACAACCAAACTTCAAGTTCTCCAAAACAAATTCAAGTGAATCAAGAATTCTCAAAGTCTTGCGAGGGATAAGAATCCCACCTTTATTACTAAGCCCATGCACCAGTTATGCCCAGAAATGGACTAGTAATTTGAATCCACCTAGTTCACATGTTTGTGCCTAGATCGCACATCCCGAAACTGTGAATTAGCCAGGGATGTATTTAGATCCACCCTCATTATTCTTCACTAGTTTGTACTTTGTCCCGTTCATCAAAGTGCAAACCTGGATAGTGTTTTGAATCATTTGGGCAAGGATGCCACCACAGAGATGAGACATGTTCTTCCAGTTCTAGAACATGACCATGTTCTTCCAGTTTTAGAACATGAGGCTCGGGGGTTGCCTACAGTATGTATATAGCTCTATTTTCGAGGACGAAAATCTTTTCCAAGGGGGGAAGAATGTAATAAAGTAAGTCTATGATCCAAGGGTCTGGCCGGTTCAAACAGATCTGAAATCGGACACCGTTTGGTCATCCGTGTGTATGACCAAAGATCTCGAGTTTAGACTTACTAGGAGGTCATTTACTCTTGTGAACAAGTGAACCACTTAGCTTAGTGGTTAAGACTCAAGGGTGTGAAGGACGAGGTCTTGGGTTCAATCCCCATGAGGTACATGGGAAGAGTATTTTGCCCAAAGAGCTCTAGAACCTTCTAGAAGCATCCACTGGACACTTGGCGCACATGTAGTTACATGGCTGACACTTGGATGATTAGTATCCACCTACCCAAGAAGGCAGTCCCCTGGAGAGAGCTATATATAGAGGCATTTGGTTGGGAGGAGAGTCATCTCTCTAGTATGTGGTGGTCGTAATCTTCATTCTCTTGCATTGGTATCAAAGCTTCATTCTCCATAGCTCTCTTTCATCATCTTGCTCATCAATTTGCTCTCGCCTATATGCGTGTGCATAAACTCTTCTACGAAGAAGAAAGAAGCTCGCGGCCGTTTTGAGAAGAGAGTACGTTGATTCTGCTGGATTGGCTTAGGAGAAGCATAGCAAAAGAAGAAGATCATCTCTGCTGTGTTTGGCGAGGGAATCGAACCCCCGTCCCACCGATTGGAGTGCGCTGCTCTATCCACAAGAGCATCATCGACCGCGTGAAGGTATATCCTCAGCAGATGTTAGTGATCAGAGTCAGCGCTGGAGAAGATCTCAATTTGTAGATCCAAAATTGTATATTCTCCAGTGAAGCAGAGGAGATTCGAACCCCCGCCCCCCCAACTAGAGGACACTCGCCTATCCATAACGTCGACGGGCGTTCACGTCCAGAAGTCTGCAGAGATTTGTGTTGCTTTCAAACCCAGCGTTGCAGAAGATCTCCGAAAGGAACAAAACAGAACGTAGCTTTCTCTGCCCGTTGCGCCTACTAGGGATCGAACCCAGACGGGTTCTTTGGGAGGAGGCTCACGTAGCCACGCACCCAGCTGGATTTGCTTGTTCTGTAGTGCAGAGCAGAGTCTCCTAAAGCAGGAAGCAGAGCTGAAGTGCAAGCCCAACTCTCAGTCATCCAAGGAGCCAAATCAGTTGTTGCAGGCCGAACCCGAGAAGTATTATGCTTTTAGCCAAAGAAACAAACAAGGAGAATCAAAGATTGAGCAAAGCTTGAAGGAATTGGAGCTGTGGAGTGAAGATCCGGAGGCCTAAGTTAGTAGATCTCGACGGACCAAGTCATCCAAGACTATTTCTTGATGAGGAAGCTTCAAGAATGGTGAATAGCTCCTCCCAAGGATCAAGAGGATGAATCACTCTTCCAAAGGATCAAGGGATGGACAAAGCTTTGATCAAAGCTAAGTATTTTCCAATTTCTGCTTGATCTTAATGCTTGATTTATCTTGTTTTCATTATTCTACACTTAATCCTAGATGCACATTGAAATAGCTAAGATTTCAATCGATTAAGTCTAGATTAGGATAATGAAAACAATCAATTTCTTATTTCAAGCATTAGTTTGCATTAAGGAAAGATTTGATTTCAAAAGATCCTTGTGCATCAAAGAATGTATCTTGGTAGTTTAAATATAGATTTCCTTTCCATTGAGTAAGTTTTCTATTGCACCTTAAGGGTATTTTTATATCATAGTGCATTTAGACAAAGGAAAGGATATACATGCATCAGGATTGCATGATATACATTCTTAGTACAAGGAAAAAATCGTGCATCAAGTTCATGCATGATTATTGTATTATTTTTTGAGCATGCAAAGAACATGCATGCATACGCATGTGAACATATGCTTTTGCATGTAGATACATGCATTTGCATGGAAGAATGGAATGTTGTTTGCAAGTAGATATGAGAATGTACTCTCTTAGTATTTAGATTACTTTATAAAGCTCGCAGTTTGACATAAGGGAAGACCAAGGACTAGTTAGTTGCAAAGACATACTAGTTCTAGTTTGCAACTCAAGTAATTAGTCGATTTCTTCCCAAGTCGATACTCTACTATCAAAGATAAATACTTAATGACAATTAAGTATGTTAGATGTCTTGCTAGGTATAAGTAAGCACTAAGAGAAAAGTAATAAATTTCCTTGATGACCAAGAAAATTTAATTACTTGCAAACTCTTTTGTGATGTATGATGACTCTAAGTCCTGGATGTACTTAGAAAGTCATGCGGATAAAGCTTTAGTTGATTAGTTATATATTTTATGTAACTTCTCAAGCATCCCAAGGTTGGATGAGAACATCAACTATATTTCCAAAGTTCCATAAGCACTCTTCTATTTAGAAGATTTCGAAAGTTTTAAAGAAGTTTCTTGTGGTTTCAAGATTTATATCTCATGATGAAACCTCGGTAAGTGACTTTTTGGAATAGAGATATGAAATAGTCAAGCCTTCTATTTCATGTGAGATCATTCTCCTACTATGTTCAAGATGAATTTAGCTTTGGGAAGGAAGATGTTCCAAGTAGAGGATCTTAATTGATTCATGAACTCTTCCCAAAATACATATAAATTCATATTATATGATAGGTCCAAGGAATGATGAAGGCAAAATCTCTTTAGGATATAAATGTTTTGCCAAGATATAAAGGTATCAAGCGTTTATAAATTTTCATTTGATTTCATCCTAAGGGGTGATGGAAATCAAAAGGTTAAACCTCAACATCAATTGATCCTTGATATCAATAAAAGGATGTTAGGTTCTATAGTTGCATCTCTGGTAAATGATGCAACTAGCTAAGCAATCTTTAGGAAATAATATAAGTTCCTAAAGACTTGAAGCAAGTGTGAACTTTTCATTTAGGAATAGAAAGTTCCAAGAAATGGATTTTTAATCCATGAACTTCTCCTAAACAAGTTATAAAGTTCAAAGTTGTGTTCACAATAACATTACTATTGGATCAATCATCAATAGATGCTTGGACTTTAAACATAATTTTGATTGGTGAAATATGTTTAAAGGACTCTAGTAACATCTGAAGATTGACCAATAATAATGAGTTTTGTATCAAACTCAAGAATAGAAGTCGATATCACATAAATGAAAGTTCAACTTAAACTTTCATACTGGCAAATGTCTCTAGTTTGATACTCAGGAAATGAATACAATTGAATCAGTAAATTTTTGGATATCATTTGAAAGAATTTCTTTTAAATGTTCTTTTTGCAAAAGATTCCAAGATGAATCATTTGCTCAAGTTATTTGATTCCCTAGAAGGAATCTCAAGTCTTTGAAGAATGGCATTCTTTCAAGTGTTGAGAATGAAATTCTTCATACTCTTTAATTAATAAGTAGTTCCCTAGATGTCCCAAACCACTCAAAGTGGTATTTCAAGTCCTATTTGTGATATAACCTAAAGGTATATCAAAGATTCTTAGCTTTGGAATCTGAAAAGCATTAGAAAATGCCTGGACTTAAGTTGAGGGAAAGATCTCTAAAATCCTGCAGGTAAGCAAAGAAGCTTAAGATAGTTTTAAGAGATCTTAAAGATAAAGACTATAAGTCTTTATTTTTATCGCAAGATCAACCAGACTTGATCAATCTTGGCCATGATTGTCCAAGTAATATGCGATTGGAACTACCCTGTAGATTGCCCAAGTATTGGCAATAAAAATTTTCTTTAGGAAGTATTCACTCAAGTTCCATTTATCCAATGGAAAATTGTGAAAAAAAGTAAGTTGTTCCCAGTCTGAACAGAGTGAAGGAATTCCAAAAATGTAGTTCAACCATCTCCTACTAGGATTATGTTACATTCTTCCCCCCTTGAACTCCCTAGGGAATGTACCCTGACCAGCTATGGGACTGGCAGGATGTACCCTGGATGTACCCTGGCAGGATGTACCCTGACCAGCTATGGGACTGGCAGGATGCACCCTCACACAGTTTCTTGAACACTCAATCAAGTCCACCCAAGGATTCCCAAGGAATTCACACTTCCAACCTAGCTCATTGGAAAGTTAATTCCGAGAGCTTTCCAACGGTATATTACACGCCTCAATCCGACCTATGGATTGGGAGATACACCCCAATCATTGTAAGGTCCAACATTGAAATCGACGCGCGCCTTCCACAATTCCTACCCTTTCACATGGAGGATGCCCAAGCGCCTTTTTTAGAGGCCATTGGGTCATTCCACTTTGCCCAAGCCTACTTCCTACGCTCTGATACCAATGTAAGGAATTGAACTCACAACCTCTTGGTTAGGAATGTGATGGGCTAACCACTTGCCCCAAAAGCCATGGTTGAGGATTACTTCTTAATCCTCTCTCTTAGGGTGTAGTTCAACCATCTCCTACTAGGATTATGTTACAGCTACTTTCCATTAACTACAGGTTAGCCCATTGGGACGATGTGTAGGTTTGGTGGGAGAGATGTCGAAGAGATTTTGACACCCAAATAAACATTCAAAAACATAAAAATATTTTGTTTTAAAGATGATTAACTTTTATCTCTCTCAAATATTTTTGATATATTTCTGTGACTTGACTAATCTCTCTTTAGTACCTGTAGACAGCAAATCCATGAAGAGCTGAACTAAGCAAAGATCTCATATTGATGAAGTTTTCTGTAGTTGAATACAACTAAGCTTATGAATAAGTATTTTATAGACATTGATCTGTGTGTATGTTTATGAATGTATCCAGATGTTTATGGATCCATATGCTTGTGTTTGTGCATGTGTGATTACATAGGGATGTGAAAATATGTATATATCTATGTGTGTCTAATTAAATTTCTTCTCTTGTAAGCTTATGTTTTCCTATCTAAAATGATTTAATACTGTTATCTAAAGCACAGTGCATAAAAGGGTAAATGATTCGATCCAAAGAATGCTTGTGGAGAGAGAAAATTATAGGTCTATATGTGTTTATATGTGCACATATATGTGAGTGTTTAGTTATGAGCGCATGAATAGTCACTCATATGCTCCATAAGTGGTAAACATTTATGTGATCATATACCCTATAAATGTTTAAAGTGTTTTATCATTATAGATAATGGCAAGAATCCCAAAAGTATATAAGCATTCAAACCTATGTGTTTGTCTACTTGTGAGTATAAGGAACTCCTAATGTATATGTGATCCCACCCTATTTATGTGCCAACTATATATATACATACATATACATACATATACATACACATACACACACACACACACACACATATATATATATATATATATATCACTAAAATCATCCAAGTCCATTATAAACTTATGTGCTTAGTCATAAAATCCTAAAATGATACTTATTCTAATTATGTATCTATGTATGATAATCAATAATTTATTGAGGTTTACTTGTACTTAAAAATTACCTATTGTATAATTTGGATTATGCACTAACTAAATTATAATATATATAAAATAAAATACCATGTATTAAATAATAAAAATATTATGTGTAAAATGTGTGAATTTGTAATTATTTGATTTATTTTTTTGTCAATCTATGTATAATTTATATTATATGCAAAATGATTTCATTAAAATAATCTAGCATAATTAATAAATGAATAATTAAAATAACTATTTCATAAGTAAACAATATAGTAAATATAAGATCAATATCTCTGTTATTATTAACTTGAAGAATGTAGGTTTGTGTATGTGTTCTACGTTTGCTTGAGTTATGTGTGGATGTGAGTTAACTTAGTGAGTATGCATGGAAAATTGGGTGACGTGCATGCATAACTAAATCCTATAAATAAGACTAGAATTCATTGATTGAGATAATGATGATTTGAAGACCATTTGAAGAAAATTGATGAGCAATGACGACTTGAGGAAACCTACGAGCTTCTGACTAATAGTTTGGAGCTGAATTTATGCTGCTTTTCCTTGTTTTACTTTATCATTTGAAACTTAAAACATTGTATTATGATATTTAATCAATGTACTTAGATTAGACTTTTTCAGCAAAGTATTTGTATAGGAATTTTATCAAGGCATTTGTATAGGAATTACTTTTTTGAAGATACTATAACAATCAAAAGTATTAGCATTATTACTAAGAAACTCAATTATCAATCAAAATGTTACATTTCATATTATTTCTCATGTCTGCAAAAAATGCATCTTTAAATCGATCTTCTAATGAACATAACATACATACCTCTTTTATTTTAGAGACTCTTTTACCTGCTCCTTTTGAGAATTCTACTACACAATCTGACAAAAATGAAAGTCATGAGGAAATAGAAGTAGAAGAAGTATTTAAAGACCATATTGTTAATGAATCTTAATTTTTGTATCATATGATCATTCCTTATCTAGGTTTTTAGCTTTGTTTTCAATCGCATCACTTGAGCCAGAGAGTAGTGAGAATTTGTTCCCTCCATCTTTAAAAAGGAATACACAACCTAAACAAACTGAACTCAAAGTAGTCGAAATTATCAAAGATCATATAAGTGATGAAGAATTAATCTTGCAATCATATCAAGACGCTCTTTCTAGATAAAGAGCTACTCAACCTTATAGAACATAGATTCATAGGCTTATCTTAAATAGTGTATTAAGCTATAGTGAATCTCTCCCTACATATTGAAAACATATCTTAGCTACACGATACATGTAGTCACATACAGATGCTAACGCAAGTCAGTTTTGATCTATCCTTGTCTCCTTTCACACCCCTCAACAAGAGTGGGTGATCAGAAGTAGTGATGCCATTTTCAATGAGTCTAATATGTATAAACATCCTCTTAAGGAGGTTGAAGTGAGAAGAGTGGTGTTTGAGGATACTTATTCATGTTCAACAACCATTGAGACACTCTACACCTATCTCACATCCACGTGATAGATATGTTCCAGGTTTAGAGTTTGTTATGCTAATAGAGACTGATTTGACTTCTCAAGAGGCTTGTAGATAGAGGATCATGTTAAGTGAGAGCATGCATTGAAGAGTGAGTTGGATTCTATTCATAAGAATGGTACTTGGGATTTAATACCTTTGCCAAAGGGCAGGAAAGCTTTACCATGTAAATGGGCATATAAGCTGAAATTCACATCAGATAGTGCTTCTCCAAAATATAGAGCATGACTTGTTGCAAACGGTTTTAAACAACAACATAGTGTTGATTTCTAGAAAAGGTTCTCTCTAGTGGTCAAGATGACTACCGTATGCATGTTGCTTGGATTCGTTGCAATGGAGGACTTAGAGCTAGTCCAAATGGATGTGAAAACTGTTTTCTTGCATGGAGATTTTATAGATGAGATCTATATGGAACAACCAGAAGGTTATGTAGTTCCTAGCAAAAAAAAAATAGTTTGTAAGCTAAAGAATAGCTTGTGTGGACTTAAACAACCCCTAAACAATGGTACCAAAAGTTTGATGCTTTTATGAAGTTTGAAGGCTATTCTCGAGGCAATGAGGATCATTGTCTCTGCAGAAAGAGATGGTGGGATGACAGCTTGATATGCTCAATACTTTATGTTGATGATATGTTGATTGTTGGGAATTCTTCTTGTGGCTTGTCAATTCTCAAAAAGAAGTTGAGTCAAACATTTGGTATGAAGGATTTGGGGGATGCCGACATATTCTTAGCATTCACATTACTCGTGATAGGAGTAAAAGATGCATTTACTTGTCTCAAAGTGAGTACATATCCAAAGTACTTCACAAGTTCAATATCTAGGGTGGAAAGGCATTGAGTACACCTTTACCCATATATGTGAAATTGAGCAAGTATGATTGCCCAAAATTAGATCACGGAAAGGAATTCATAACCAAAATTCCCTATTATTCTGCTTTTGGTAGTATCATGTATGCAATGGTAGCTACGAGACCAGACATTGCATTTTTCATGCGAGTTGTGAGCAGATATATGTCTAATCCTAGCAAGAAAACATTGGGAAGTAGTCAAGATGGTTTTGAGATATCAGAGTGGCACTAAGGACATGCGTCTATGCTTAGGTAGAGGGAAAGCATTCATTATTGGTTACACAAATTCCAAATATGCTGGTTGCATAGACAATCTCTTTTGCTCGAGGTGCAATCTCTTGGATATCTCGTCTTCAAGAATGTAGAGTTGTTTCCACAATAGAAGCAGAGCATGTTGGAGCAAGTGAGGCACGTAAGGAAGCATTTTGGCTTTCTCCTCTTACTTGTGATATGGGTTTACCTTAGCATGTAGCTTGTTTGCTTAGTGATAGTCAGAGTGCCATTGCTTTGGCTAAGAATATGGTCTATCATGCACAGACCAATCACATTGAGGTGAGGTATCACTTCATTAGAGATTGCTTAGCCACTTAGCATATTATTCTTGAGAAGGCACATGCTCAAGATAATTCTATAGATGCTTTGACTAAAGCTCTACGATAGGATAGCTTTGGACACCGTTGTCACTTGATGGGGGTTACTTGATTCATGATACTACATAGTCCCTTGTATACTATGTAACATGCCCATCAGGTGGGATGCATAGTTTGCATACTTATAGTCAGTTATTCTTTATAATTCTTTATTTTTCTTCCATAGTTGCTTTAGCCATATTGGCCTTTAGTGGGAGATTGTTACCGTTAGTGTCCATCTAAAAGGTCAAATGGCCACCGGACACTTCTTTGTATATGTTCTTCAATAAAACATATAGTGGCTTGGTCAGTCACAGATTGTAAGTTTGACCACATTTCTAAGACCTAAAAAGTTTGTCTTCATGCTCCGATAAAATACTAGAAGCAATAATGACATTGCCATTTGAGAGATCATGAAGTGTACATCTATCATCAACAAATTTCACAACCAAGCCAATCTTGGCTAATGAAGAACCTAATAAAAGATTTTTCTTGATCCCTTGCAAAAACAAAGCATCTCACAAAGTGAAAGAACAACCATCAGTAGTAGTCAAAAGGATCTTATCAACTTCCATAACAGGATAAGAGGAGTTGTTGGTGCATGTAAGAATATTCCCTATAAGGTCGGGCTCCAGTGAAAAGAAGAAACTGTGTTGCGAGGTAATATGTTTGGTCGCCCAATATCAAAGTACCAAACATCTAAGTCTAGTGCAGACATGCATTGCTCATGAGAAGATGGTTCAAAACTTGAAATAGTAGTAAACGCCCATTCTTCTTCATCCACAAGATTAGCAAACTCTGTTTTTAGTGTAGAGGCCTCTACAACAACCATTCCAACCTCTTTTTTCTCTGCCTCTTTAGCACCCAACGTTTGAAAGCTCTTAATGACATGATCATTTGCTTTATAGTATTTGCAAAACATTTTCTACTTTTCCGATTTCTTCTCATCTTTGTCTTCCTTCTTCCAATATGCAGCATTTGTAGCTTTCTTCTTACTAGTAGAAAAGCTCCATTTTCCTTTGCCCTTCTGACTAGCCAGGGAAATGTTGATCTGCAACACGTATAATAGACTTGTTCTGCCTAGACTGATCTTCTTGCAACAAAACAAGAACTAACTTCTCAAATGTTAAGGCATTTGGATTGCCTTTTATCATCAAATGAAGAGTAGAAGCAAAACTCTGATATGAGTCTCGAAGACCATTCAGATACTCTTCATAAGTGAACTGTGAGGAAGGTCCATCTGTAGAAATCAACTATTCCTTTCAATCCTTGATCTTTGTCAGAATACAATTTATAGAATCACCTTCATTCATGTGCTCACTCTCCAACTATTTTCGGAGGTAAGCAACACGAGCCTCATTCCTAGCTTGGTACAATGTGGTAATTGTATCCCAAGCATACTTAGCTATTCTACAAGAGCGAATGTGAGGAATAATGGGATGTTTGATAGATGAAGCTATCAATGCATGTGCTTGAGCATCTCTCCCATCTCAAGGAATTTGCTCTGCAATAGAAGCAACAGAAACAGTAACACCAACAGGAATCTATAGAATATCATGATGTTCGACACGTTTTGCATGAGCCTAAGTATCTTTATTTATATCACTTGCATCTTTGATATGAAGTTTTTCAACAGCCTACACAATGTTCCACAGTCCTTTCACAACCAATACATGTCGCATCATATAAGCCCATAACCAGTAGTTGGTACCATCCAACTTATCCTTAACAACCAACATACAAAATACATCACTACTTGCAGCCATCACTGGTGACTAAAATACCTTGATGCAAAAAATTGACAGTATCTCAAAACATTGAATAGAACTACCCAAACAAATTCTACTAAACCTATAGCAGACTTCGAGACCCTTATACTGGCAAATAGAAATTGGTATATACCTTGGCACAGAAAGACAAAATAGACTGCACAAGCACTAGGATATGCATTTAGAGGCCAAAAAGAGCTCAAATCACGATTTCAGCACCACACAACAAAGTTACTTTGCTCTTTGAGTATGCTCAGAAATGTTTTTGCGATTCTCACACTCCAACAAGAGAGGTGTGGACGACACCCTAAATGAAGCAGTAATCAGCTCTGATACCAATTGTTGCAGTTAGATGTCTACAAAAGCACATGAACAACACAAGGAAGAAGAAGAAGCTCGGAGCACAACACACAATACTGAATGTATTACCACTAGAATGTACAAAGATAAGTTGCCCGTTAGAGCAATAGGTATATATACAAGCCAGGGGAAAAAGACCTCCTAAAGAGGGAAAAAAGTGTCCCGTTGGTCCTAGAGTGTTCACACACTTCACTACCTAAATATCTCAACACTGAAGAGAGGGGAGGATACATAATGAAAATAGAGAGAAGATGGAGAATAGAGATGATAATAAGAGAGCAAAGGGATGATAGCTCCACATATTTTCCATACATTCTAAATATGAAGTATATGAAAATGAGAAAGAAACATATGAACATGCATGAAAATTGCTCTTATTGATGCCCTTCTTCATAACTTCACAAGCTTTGTAACATGAAAATGATCTCCTCCAACTATAGATAAGCTTCAAGGCTTTTCCTTTCTTGAGGTGGATGACAAACACAGAACCCAAGCGATTGTCCTCATTGTTGAAGATGAAAAATCCCTAGATATTGAAGAAGACCACATCTTAACAAGATTTAGTCTTTCTCTCCTAAAAGTTATGAATAGTGCAACAATTTTTGTGAATGACAAAGCAACCACAAAAAAGGAAAAAATTACCTTTTTCTATAAATTTTTTATGCATATGTTTTCTAGGGCCTTTGATTTTTTTCACTAGTACTTTAAGAATAATGTTGATTAGTTTATATATGATTAGATTCTAGAAGTTGGATTAAGAATATATGATCTTCCCATGTGTTAAGATCCATTTGCCTTTAAAAAAAGATTGATCTTTGGCCCAAAATTTGGGTGAGGGTTTTTACCATTAAAATATGCTTCAAATTCCATTTATCATATATCATTGGATTGCTCTTGAGAAGTTCTTTCCAAATACCTTATCTGTTTGACATGTGGTTTTTTATCATTTTTTAGAATTTTGATGATATTATTTGACCAAGATGCATACTTACAACAAGCACACGCCTCTGAGGATTTGTCCTTCGTTTCTTGTTCCATGATCGAGAACTCAGACACTACTAGGTGGATAAGTCTAGACATGTGAATGCCAAGATGAAGATAACTCTCATTTTTGACGCGCAAAGAGACGTGTGGGTTATTTGTCCTATTTTCAACTTGAACCAGTTCAAGTCAAGTATGTTGATAATCTTGTAACTCTATGGGACCAACACATAAATTCTATGGATGTTTTGGATTCAATAGGATAAGAATTGCCCATCGGTGGAACTCCATCATGGAGCTATTGCCTTGGCATAACAACAATGCGCAATATTCAACCACTAATGTTTTCACACCACTTTGTTGTCTTACTCTTTTGCTCTCATCCATGGTGTGCATGAGCAACTTGCTTGACAAAGGTCCCTCAAAGATGAAAGTTTTCTCAGCCCATCGACAACCTGTAATGAACTTTGTGGCACTTCCAAAAAGGATCAAAACTACAATTTCTAGCCTATAGGAAAAACTTGAAATTTTTTAGCAAGATGCAAAATCTAACTAGAAGAACATCTTTAGAATCTTTCTACTCACTCCATGTAAAAGATTGAAGTGAATCATCTTTACAATCATACACTTCACACGCTTGACTATTGACAACCATATTTGGATTTCCAAAAACTAATCTGTAATCCGAGATACACTTATTTTTGTTTGTTATTTTGTTCAAAGTGCTTCGGCAAAAAATTCATTGGCATCTTTTCATGTTCAAAATTCTAGCCCGCCTCTTGTTGTGCTAACTTGTCATCGACATACACTACTCTAAGCCACATTAAAAACTATGTGTATGTACACACACACACACACACACACACACACACACACACACACACACATATATATATATATATATATATATATATATATATATATATATATATATATATATATATATATATATATATATATATATATATATATATATATATGTGTGTGTGTGTGTGTGTGTCTGTCTATATATATATATATATATATATATATATATATATATATATATATATATATATATATATATATATATATATATATAGAGAGAGAGAGAGAGAGAGAGAAAGAGAAATACACACACATACATGCACACACGCACATATATGTGTGTGTGCATGGATGTGTGTATCTCTCTCTCTCTCTGTATATATATATATATATATATATATATATATATATATATATATATATATATATATATATATATATATATATATATATATATATATGTGTGTGTGTGTGTGTGTGTGTGTGTGCATGTACACACACACATATATATTTAGGGTTATTTGTTTTTGTATTTTTTGTAGGGTTTTGTTTTTAACAGGTTTTACTTTTTCTTTTTAGCTTTTAGGTTTTTCTTAGGCTTTAGGTTCCTTAAGTTTCTTTTTAAGTTTTAGATTTTTATTTCTTTGTATGTTTTATTAAGTTTTATGTTCTCTTTTTTTAAGTTTCAAGTTTCTATTCGTGGTTGTGAATTTGCATTCGTTTTTGGAAAAAAACAATTTGCTCCTATATCTTCATAATTATAGCATCCATGGAAATGGAACCGGTACTACCTTCACACCACATCATCAACTTGCCTTTTTGCTTGTTTTGATGGTGTGTGCATGGATAGAAACTTTTGCAAAGACTTGAACTTAAGTTTTAGCTTCCTATTTACTTGGATTTAGATAGGGTCCAACTTGGAGTTGGAGATGTTTGAACTTACATTTGATCCTCTATTCAACCTGCAAGAACATACTCTCAAACTAAAACTCGAACCTTTATTGAACTTGGAGACAGAGAGGCTTGAACTTAAGTTTGAACTTCTATTCAACTTGGAGACAATGAGGCTTGAACTTAATTTTGAGCTTCTTTTCAATTTGGAGTCAGAAAATCACGGACTTATGTTTGAGTCTCTACTCGAATTGGAGTCAGAGAGGCCCAAATGTAAGCTTTTTCCTCTACCAAAATTGGAGTCAAAGGGGGTTATAATTAAGTTTGAGCCTCGATTCAAGTTTGATTTAGAGAGGATTGAAATTAAATTCCAACATCTATTCAATTCGAAAGCAAACATGCTGAAACTTATCCTTGGAGTCAGTCACACTCAAACTTAAATCTGACCATCTATTGAATTTGGAGTTAGAGAGGCTCCAACTTAAGTTTGAGCATCTATTGAATTTTGAGTAAGGTAACCTTAAACTGAAAGTAGAATCTCGATTCAACTTGAAGTGAGTGAGGTTTGAACCTAGGTTTTAGGATGTATTGAAATTGAAGTTGGTTAAGATAAATCCTCTATTCAACTTGGACTCAAAGAGGCTCAAACATAATTTTGAACTTCTATTAAATATTTTACTTGGAGAGGCTTGAACTTAAGTTTGATGATCTATTCAATTTGGAGTTTGAAAGACTCAATCTTAAGTTTGAGACTCTAATCAACTTAGAAGCACAGAGTCTCAAACTTAACTTTGAGCCTCTAGTATTTAGGTTCAAGTCAGACACACAAGAACTTAAGCTTGAGCCTCCAATCAACTTGGATTCAGAAAGACTCAAAGTTAAGTTTGAGCCTCTATTCGACTTGGAGTACAAGCCTATATTCAAGTTTGAGTCTCTATTCAATCTCAAGGAAAATATGCTCAAACTAAATTCTAATTCTCTATTAAACTTGGATTCAAAGTGTTTCAAACTTGAGATTTAGCCTCTATTCAAGTTAGAGTTAGAGAGGCTCAATCATGAGTTTAAGCTTCACATCAACTTAGAGTAAGATAGGCTGAAACTTAAGTTTCAACATCTATTCAATTTGGAGTCAAAAAGGCTTTAACTTAAGCTTGAGCCTCTATTCAACTTTGAGTAGAATAGGCTTGAATTTAAGGTGGAAGCTCTATTCAAATTGAAGTTAGAGAGGCTTGAACTTAAGTTCATGTCTAGTATTCAACTCTGAGTAAAATCGGCTCAAATGTAAGTTGGAACCTCTCTTCAAATTGCAGCAGAGAAGCTTGAACTTAGTTTAGTTTTGAGGGAGAGGCCCAGATTTATGTTTGAGCCTCTGTTGAATTTTGAATCACAGAGACTTGAACTTTAGTTTGAGCCTGTATTCAACTTGGAGACAAAGAGTGACAAACTAAAGCTTGAGCCTGAATTCAACTCCGAGTCAGAGAGGGTCGAGCATAGGTTTGAGAATCTATTCATGATCGACTTATAAAGGCTCAAACTCATGTCTCAGCATCCATTCAACTTGAAATTAGACAAGCTCAAATATAATTTTGGGAGTAAAAAAGGATTAAACTTAATTTTGAGCCTTCAATAAAATTAAAATTTGATAGGATCAAACTTAAGTTTCAGCCTCTATTCAATTGGGAGTCAGAGAAGCTCAAACTTAAGCTTGAGCCTCTATTCAACTTTAAGTAAGATAGGCCTAAACTTAAGGTGAAGCGTCTATTGAACTTGAAGTTAGTGAGACACAAACTTAAATTTGAGTGTCTGCTCAAATTGGAGTCAGAGAGCCTTGAACTTAATTTAGAGCTTTTATTTGACATGGAGTTAGAGAGACTTAATCTTAGGTTTGAGCGGATATTGAATTTAGATTTAGGGAGGATCAAACTTAGGTTTGAGATCCTATTCAGCTTTAAGCCAAAAAGGCTCAAACTTAAGTTTGGATCTTTGGTCAAATAAGAGTCAAAGAAGGTCAAACAGAAGTTCGAGTCTCTATTTGAGTCGCAGTAAGAGAGGATCAAACCTAATTCAAAGTTTCTCGCCATCTTGGAATTTGATAGGATCATACTTAAGTTTGAGCGTTTATTGAACATAGAGTTGGAGAGGCTCAGACCACACTTTGAGATTAAATTCAAATTCAAGTAAGATAGCCTCAAAGTTAATATGGAACCTCTATTCAAATTGAAGGTAGAGAGGCTTGAACTTAAGTTCGAACCTATATTCAATTTGGAGTAAGATCATCTTGAACCTAAGTTTGAGTCTCCATTCAGGCTTGAGTCAAATAGGCTTGAACTTAAGGTGGAGCATCTATTCAACTTGGAGTCATAGTGGTTCAAACGTAACTCCACCCTCTGTATTATTGAGTGCTTCAACTTTTAATGAAAGTCTGGGCTCGCATCTCTAGTAAAATATAGATAGGGAAGGCTTGCACGTAAGTTCGAAACTCTTAGTATATGACCAAAATAAACTCAAAATTAGATTTGAGTGATAGACTTAAACTAAAGTTTGAGCCTTTCTAACGAGAAGTTGAATCGATGCTAAAACTTAACTTCAATCCTTTCTGACTCCAAGTTGAATGGAAGCTCAAGCCTAAGTCCAAGTTTTACGATATCCTCAAAATTGAGTTTAAGATTCTTACTGTATGATTGAAACATTAATTGGAGAGACGCAAACTAAAGTTTGGGCCTATATTCAACTTGGAGTTAACTATGCTCAAACTAAATTTTCCATGTCTATTTAACTTGGTGTCAAAGAGGCTCAAATTTAAGTTTTAGCGTCTTTTCAAACTATATTCAGAGCACTTAGTTTAAGTTTGAACCTCTATTCAAGTTTGAGTGAGAGAGGTTCGAACTTAAGTTTGAACCTCCATTCAACTTGGAATCAGACAATCTAAAACATAAAGTTGAGCCTCAATTCAACTTGGATTTAGAGATGGTTAAACCCAAGTTTGAGCCTGTATTTAGCTTGAGTAAGATAAGTTCAATTTTAAGCTGGAGCCTCTATTCAACTTCAAGTTAGAGAAGTTCAAACTTAAGTTGAAACCTTCAATCCACTTAAAATTAGATAGCCTCAGACTTAAATTTTAACCTCTACTTAACCTATAATCAGAGAGTCGTGAACTTAAGTTTGAGCTTATATTCAACTTCGAGTAAGAAAGGTTCAAATATAAGGTGGAATCTATATTCAACTTGAAGTTAGAGAGGGTCAAACTTAATTCTGAGCTCTATTGAAGTTGGAGTCAGAGAGGCTTGAACTTAAGTTTGAGCCTTCATTCAACTTTAAATTAAATGCGCTCAAACTTAAGTTTGTGAGTCAGAGAGCATTGAACTTAAGTTTTAGCATACATTCAATTTCTAGTTAGAAAGGTTCAAAATTAAGTTTGCACTTCTATTCAAATTGCAATTAAGAAGTTTTGAACATACGTTTTAGCCATTATTCTATTTTGAGTAAGATGGGCTCAAACTCAAGGTGGAACCTATGTTCAAATTCAAGTCAATAAGCATTGAATTGGAATTTGTGCATCTGTTGACATTGGAGTCAAAATGTTCTTATTTGAGTTTGATCCTTTTTTCAACTTTGAGTGTAAGAGGCTAAAACTTAAATTGAGCCTTTATTGATCATGGAATCAGAGATGCTCCAACTTATGTTTGAACATATATTAATCTTGGACTGAGGGAGGCTCTATATTTTGACCCTTTATTCAACTTGGAGTAAGAGATGCTCAAACTTAAGTTCAAGACTATATTCAACTTTTACTAAGATAGGCTTGAACATAAGGTGGAACCTTTATTCCACTTGAAGTTAGTGCGAGTTGTACTTAAGTTTGAGCATCTATTCAAATTAGATTTAGAAGGTTAAAACTTTATTTTGAACCTTTATTCCACTTGGATTACAAAGTTAAGTAAAAGGCTAAAAGTGAAGTTGGAGCCTCTATGGATCTTGGATTCATAAGTTCAAGCATATATTGAACTTGAAGTCAAAGATGCTTGAACTTAAGTTTGAGCCTCCATTCAATGTGGAGTCAGATAAGTTCAAAATTAAGTTTAAGCCTCTATTCAACTTTGAGTTAGACATGCTTGGACTTAAATTTGAACCTCTGTTCAAGTTTAAGTTAGAGAGGCACGAACCTAAATTTGAGCATCTATTCAACTTGGAGTTAGTGATACGCGAACATTACTTTAAGTCTATGTTCAATGTAGATTCAGATAGGCTCAAACTTAAGGTCGATTTCAAGCTTGTACCTCCACTAAAAGTGACTTTTGAGGAGGCTTAAAATTAAGTTCCAAACTCTTAGTATATGAGTTAATAGAGGCAAGTTTTAGTTAATTGAAATAATCAAAATAAAGTTTGATTTGTCACTCTTTTGAGATCAACATGCTCCAAGTTAAGTTTGATCCTTTCTCACTCCAAGTTGAGTGGATACTCAAAGTAAACATCAGGATTTATGATAAATTAAACTTAAGTTCAAGCTTCTTAGCATATAATTGAAAAACTAGTTAGAGAGGCTTGCACTTAAGTTTGAGTTTCTATATAACTTGGATTTGGACAAGCTTGAACTTCCGTTTGGGCCTCTAATCAACTTGGAGTCAAGAATGCTTGAACTTAAATTTGAACCTCTACTCAACTTGAAGTTAGAGAGGGTCTAACTTAATTTTGAGCCTCTATTCAAGTTTGAGTTAGAGAGGCTTGAACTTAAGTTTCAACCTACATTTAACTTGGAGTCACCTTGAAGTCAAACATTCTCAATATTAAGTTTGAGGCTCTATTAAACTTGGAGTGAGAGAGGCCCAAATTTAAGTTCTAGCCTTATTCAACTTGGAGTAAGAGAAGCTTGAACTTTGATTAAAGCCTCTATGAAACTTAGTGTCAAAGAGGCTCTAACTTTAGGTTGATCCTCTACTCAACCTAAGGCTTACTAAGCTTAAACTTAAGGTGCAACATCTATTCAGCTTGGAGTTAGAGCGGCTCAAACATAAGTTTGAGCCTCTAGAATTTTGTGCTTTAAAGCTTAGAACATAATTTCAACCTTGTTCATGTACTTAAAAAGACATCTAGAGAGGCTCAAATTTAAGTTCCAGATGCTTAGTATATGACCGAAATAGATTCAAACTTAAGTTGATTGATGGAATAAAATTAAAGCCTGGGATTCTACTATTCTGAGTGAAAGATGTTCAAACTTAAGATCCGACTATTTACCTTAATTTCCAACCCCTTATCTTAAGTTCAAAACTTTTTACATGCTTCATTTTTATTTGACTTTGATTGAAAGAGGCTGGACATTGAGTTTGTGCTTTTATTCAGCTTGGAGGCATAGAAGATAAAAAGTAACTTTGAGCTTCTATTCAACTTGAAGTCAAAGAGGCTCAAATGTAATTTTGAACCTCTATTCAACTTGGGGTTAGATAGGTCTGTATTGAAGTTAGAGTCACATTGGCTTGAACTTAAGGTGGAGCCTCTTTTCAATTTGGAGGTAGAGAGCCTCCAACTTTAGCTTTTGAGTGAAAGAGCTTTAAATTTAGGTTTGAGCTTGTACCTCTACACAAAAGGTGAACTAGAGTTCTCCTCAATCATGAATATCATACAAATAAGAAAGGTTAAAATAATTTAAGTTCAGGTCTATCAAAAAATATATTTTGAAATTAGAGTCTCTTAAAATCGGTTAAAACACAATAGGGTTGAGCTTAAGTTTGAGCTAGCCTCAAAACTAGGTTGGATATTCTTATCCTTGTAGAATTTTTAATTTTTATGAGTAAACGCAAAGTGAAGTTCTCACTATTAATCGTTTGAGAATTAAAGGATCGAACTTAAGTTTGAACGAATTCTTGGTTAATATACTTCAGAAGAAAATTATAAAGGATTGAAGAATCATAGGATATGTTGGACTTATTCGACTTCCAACAAAATTTGTTTCAAAGTCAAAGTTAGGGAGAATAATTATTTTCCAAAATAAGGCTTTAACTTATGTATGGCATAGAAGGTGATAATTGCAATGGAATTCAGGATGTAGATTTTGAGTTTAGAAAGAATAATTATTCCCTTGTGCCTCTTCTCTAGATACTGCTTGATCTCGTTATTCAGATCATAAACATGTCATTTTTGAATCTGATACTAATAGGAATTTTTTTGTTGATGGTAACTTCTATCATACTTCCTTCACCTTTAGTCCTATGTTGTAGAAAACCTTTTAATTAGTTCATAAAGTTGTTTGAAACGAACATCCATGTTTTATAGATAGTTTCTACAATTGCAACCTCATGTACTATATGCAAAAGAAAGTAAACTTGAATGCTCAAACGTTGATGGGTAAATATTTCTTTACAAGGCATACAATTCAATCAAACTCAGATGAGCCTTTGCAATGGATCATTTATCTATCTCTTTAGAAGAAATACATGTACTAAAATCACTAAATTTATATATACTACTTTGAATATCAAGTGTGAAACCTCCCTTGAAAGCAACTGGTATATGAACCAAAGAACATTGTGCCAATGATGATTTTTCTTGGAAGACAACTCTTCCATTTGAGTGAAGGAACTCTTGCTTGATCACATACATCTAGTTGGAGTTCTAAAGTGGAAATTTTTGTTTTTACTCTTTGTAACTCCTCCCTGTTTAGAATCCATAGTGATCATGAAATTACATTACTATTCATAGAGCACAATAAGTTTGGTAATTTACCGATAGGGAGTTATTATGGAATGGTTTAAGTCACTAAAAATAGAGGTTATGTACTCTTTGAAATAGTGTTAAATACATAAATATTAATTGTATCCATAACTAAGCCCAATTGTAGTTTTCAAAGGTCAATTTTAAATTGAGGCCATTGTTGCTCTATGTATCCATAACCTATAGATATTTTTGATGCATGTCATTGCATAAAACCTACTATAGAGGGACATTGGGACATACTCATGATTCTAGGAACTATAGGAAGATTACATATGACTTTTCGCGGCGCAAACTATCCAAGTGAATGTTGTTTGTATCACTTTTGTCCGCATTTGAGATGTTCCTAATAATCTACAAATTCCATTCTATATAAATTCAATCTTTTGGACTGCATGGATCTTTTTGTATTGCATGCCTACTCATGTGAGTAACGTTTTTTCACTCCAATATATATGATGATATTTTATTTCCTATCGATCATACATTTTCTCCTAATCAACTAAAGAGAGAAGTCACACATGCATTTGTCTACCTCTACGTTGCCTCTTTATTCATAAAAAAAGGATATATTTGAAGAAACATTATATTTTCTTTTTTGTATACTGAAATATGAGCCAATGTTTGTAACACATCTTCTAGTGTTTTGGTATGCGTTGTATACTCTTGATGATCATGCTCAAAAATATGTTGGTCTACATGACTAATATCATCAAAGAAGTACATCTATCATGTCCTTCACTCCTTCATTCCATATTTTGTTGTTACTTTCAGCATGATCCAGGCTCACTACTCTCACTCTCTTTGGATCATGAACTAAACCTTTGTCACTTTGAATTCACTAAAGGTTTTCCATGTGACTCATATCTTGTTCCATGTGACTCATATCTTTCAACCAATAAAATATTATGATCAAATTCTGCATACTTCCACAAATGCTCTCTAATTATTCTTCTCTTCCTTGCACTTTTACCCTTCCAAGTATTCCAAGGACATTTGATTTTTTCCTCCAAATGAGCTAAACAATCAGTAATGCTAGATACCATAGATACCCAAAATATTCAACCACAAAATTCTTTAATTACTAACATAAATCTTAAAATGATAATTTCTTACTTATTTATTTACTAGTGAATACCCTAAAACACTAATTTAAAAGTTTTTATCCATATATACTAATATGAATCTATAAACCCAATTGTTTATCTATTATTGTATGTTTAGCAATATATATCCCGCACACCTAAATTTGTACTTCTTTACATACAAGTACTAACATAAATACCTAAATCCTAGTTTTTTCTTTTGTTTATGTGTGTATACTAATTTAATGATCTCAAAATCATACCAATGATTTTAATTAATGTATTCAAAGTACAATAACATATTAACTTCAAGAAAACTCAAAATCTTTGAGTAAGAGAGCATCTAAATAAATGATGAGAGAATATAATTTGATCTATATTTATCCATTTAAATTACATTACCTCAGAAAGATATGATGTTTAGAAAATCCTAAATGAATTTAATGGATGGTTAACTATCCATTTAATTCAATGATCGCAAAATCATATGGTGTTTAGAAACACTTTAATAAATTTAATACATGATTAACAATCCGTGTGATTGAATGTTGTCAAAATCATGTGTTGCTAGAAATAGCCTAATTTACAATACCTATATTCATTTTTCTTCCATAGATCCATACCATTTTCATGTATCGAATCAATATATTTTCGGACGCAATTTATATAGCATCAAGGGTATTCCTTTACCAATGTAGAATCCGAATTGTGATGGTTTTGAATGTGCAATAAGACTCCAAATTTTCATTTAAGTATCCTTTATCAGAGTTCTTGAGTTCAGGTGCTCTCTGTATAAGAAAAGGTGATAAATGCATGCTACAACATTCATTGAAATTAAAAGTAGATTTTTTTCTTAGCTTTTTTGAAAAGTAACTAAATAATGCATCAATATCCTTGTGCAAAATATCTTGCACATTCTCCATGGTTTCTTTTTAAATTGTAATTTTTCTTGTATTCTTATACAAAATTACAAACTTCAAACTTGGAAAAGGTACTTGATTCTGATAAAAACAATATTCTAAATTCTATCTTCCACAATCTTGAAAATATTGATTGAGAAATTTATGATATCCAAAACTCTCTAATCTCATATTCACCGCTCAAAGAATATTCATTTGTTTATAATGTGATGAAATCACTCTTTTTGTTTCAAAAGAACCATCCATACATGTTATCAACATGTTTGAAATTTGATGTACATTATTAACAATGAGAACATGTTTCATTTTAAATTTCTACATCTTGGTAATTTTTTTAGGTGTTCTATTTGTAGGAGTGTGCACCTCTGCAAGAGAGAGAGAGAGATAGAGATAGGTAGATAGAGAGAGAGAGAGCATCATAGCTTCACTTTGTCATGTCGCCATGCTCAAGAACTTCAAGAATGGACATGAACAGGAACTAATTAACTAACGAAACAAGAAACACGTCATATGCCATGATAGGCAACAAAAAAAAGAGAGGCTTTGGTCATTAGTGGAAAGCCATATTTATACAAAAAGATGGCTTTAAAGGCTTTTTCCACCCAATCTCTAACTTACCCTCCAATATCACCTTAGTTTTTTCATTTATAGGAAAACTGTGCCCCTAACACTGGCAAGCATGGTGGACTTGAACTACCACTATCCCTTTATAAGTAACACCCCCTGAACAAGATGAAAATTACATGGAAACCATTTATAGGCTAGGAACGTTTATACAACATGTAAGTAAGAAAGAAAGGCTAAGACATATCTTTACTAAGCCTTCTCCACAACTGCTTAAATCCATGAGCCTCCACATCTCTTTGCGGTAGGTCTGGGGCACCATCACACTCACTAAACTAAAATAAAGTTTCTAAAGATAAGAAGTCAATCCAATAGACAATCCCCATTGAGATCTTCATAGTGCTAAAGTGATAGCACCTCTCTTGGAATAGATTGGTCCAATTCTATGTACATAACCAATGTAGTAGCAATTTGTCAAGCAAGAAATATATGTGCACACATAATTATTCTCTACCCTTATGAACAAGGTTTGCAAACCAAAGCGCATGGTTAGACCATGGTATAGAGTGCAAATAATGTCCATAACATATTTAGAACTATAAGCTATGTGCACTGCCAAGCAAAGTGCCTAGAAATCAATCCAAGGGATGCAAATGCACCACACACAACTCATAGCCTGCCCTCCTATATGCATCATCATTAAGTACAAGAATGGCTCTTTACATCATATCATTAATCAATGTGCGTACATCTTATGGGCTCATATACAACATGAATCATTATGTAGAAAAGGCTCTAAAGTTTCCAAACGTGTATTCCATCTTAGCACCATCTAACAATCCATCATTGTTGTGGCTTTCACATTTAATCCTTCAAATAGACTCAAATTTTGACCATGTGAGCGTGAACTTGCAAAAGCGTGCTCACAAAAGAGCAAATAATTGCACAATGATAACATTGAAAATGGAAGGATCAAAGCATGTGTGATGATAACCAAGAAATCATATAGGACAAAAAATCACACACACGCTGATTAGTACATTCATGAGCATGGATCATTCAAGATAATGTACGCATCGTGCACCAAAAATAGAATATCCTACATACACTGAAGAGCATTGCAAATGGAAACCCAGATGATGAATGCATCCCTGCATCCCAAAATATGCGAGCAATATTACGAACGTGTTTATCATTCGTGAGCAAAGATGAACCCAAGAAGAAAACATGTGTGAGTAGGTAGAGCAATAGAAAGTCAACATCGCGCATAATCACATAGAATCAACGATGATAAAGCATGCACAAAACATCATTGCACAAGGCCATACAAGCGACTATGGATAAGAAGGACAGAGAACTCTAATCCTAATGTTGCTGAACACGTAAACGTCAAGAGAACCAGGCATTGAAATGCATGTTGGCCAAAACTTATAGCATATCGATTACTCATGCAAGAAATTGATTGCAGGCACGACAACACATAAGCCCTACTAATGTCGGAAAAATAACACCAGACGCATCACATTTTTGACGTTAGAGCTAGTGTTCGTGCAAAGTCCAAGCCCACATAGTTGGCTTGAGGTTCATAAAACTATGAAGTTCCATGGAAACCATTGCTAGTAGAAATTTATACTTTTACATTTGTAAAAGTCATTCTTTGACTTGAGAGAGTCTTTGTAATCAACTACCAAAAACTTGTGGGTTTGTTAGCTAGAAAAGCATCTACTTCATTTCGAGAATATTTCCTAGATTGAAGGGCTACTTTTAGAGAGAGCCAAAATTTGAATTCAAATTCAAATTTGACTGTAATACGTATATAAAGTGACTTGGAAAAGTCGCGGTTAGGAGTCTCTCCTTCCGAGGTCTCCATTGCCAATGTGTAAGTGTGTAAGGCCGACATTGTAGCCTACACTATCCACCATCATTGGGCTATGATTTTCAAGCCTATGATATTGGACAAAATTGTTCATTAATACAATACATCTACATTGTTCATCTATGATCTCTCTGTTATATTCATTCCTAAATCTAAACTTGTGCTGCTCATAACTCAGTCAATTCTCAACCAAAATTCAAAGATCTTTAGCTTCTTGGAATCAGCTCAAAGTTATCTACATGATAATAAATTTTGAAGGAAATCCATTCATCCAATTCGGAGAAAAGCTCATCAAAGCACTCAATAGGCAAACTCTATAGAGGTCCTAAGAAATCGGGGGTGAAGTTACAATTGCTAAATTGATTGCTCTACATATAGTGCATCCTTTCAAGTGATTCCACTTGGAATCATTAGCTTACTAAGCTAGTTTAATACCTCTAAAAGGAATTTTCTAATTCCCACTGTACTGGTAGCACTGAGCATTACAAGCAATAGGTGTATGATAAAAAATAGAATGTTTTCTTGGATCCTTCTAGTTGGAAATAGTCTGTTTTGATTCAAAAAAGTCAGAAAGGGCTAGTACTAAGGAGGATTTGGGAGTACCTACTCATCACTTGAAGTGTCCATACATCTTTCCCAACAGTGGTATGAGAGCAAAGTTAAGGTGAAATGGGAGATGGTTTTCCTTCTTTCATTGATAAATTGGATAAAAAAAACTATCAGATCTCTAAGGATGAAGACATACTTGGAAGGAACGATACTCTATGGATACATCTCAGGAGATGAGAAGATGCCCATATTCAGAAGCAAAGGACAACCTACAAGAGAAGAACATGAAAGACTCAATACATGGTGTGCCAAGGATGCATTAGCGAGGTCCAACTTACTTAACTCAATCTCTAATTTTCTTCTTCCACATATTAGGAACTGTAAGACATCCCAAGAGACTTGGGAAACATTGTCTTCTTACTTCTTTTCCAACACAAGGGCCAGGAAGAATCAATTGTGGATTGAGTTCACCACTCAAAGAAAGCAACCTAAGCAAGCTATCTCAGAGTATGTGACCAAAGTTAAAGATGTTGCAGATCAATTGGCAAGCATAGGAGAAGAAATTGAAGAGGATCAGATTGTAAGGAAAGTAATCAATGGTATTAAAGCTAATGACGAATGGGAGAGCTTCACAACTACCATGGACTTGTGCATGGACATGCAGATTCCAGACCTTACCACACTCATGGGGAAACTATTTACCCATGAAGCCAAGCTCAACAAAAATGGAGATTCATCAAGAGGTAATAGCTTTTCTGCTCTATATAGTGATAAGATTAAGTCTAAAGAGAAAAGCAAGAACAAGAAGGTAGAATATGAAGGAACTACCTCCCAAGCCAACTGTGCAAGGAAAGGTAGATCATCAAGAGGAGGGGCAGAGGAGGTAAGCAAGGTAGGGTGAGACCTTATAACTCCTCACCATGCAATATTTGTGGATTGTCAAATCATACTACAGATGAGTGTTTTGGGATGTTCAAGAATCAAAGAGGTGGATATACATCATCTAGAGGAAGATTCAATCATCATCAAGGATACAATAACAACTACAACAACAATTACAATAGCAACTACCAAGGAGGATACAAATCCAGGAAGGATTACAACAAATACACAGAGGAGCCAGAAGATTCTCTTCTGATTATGACCATGACTTCAAAAAGAGGTATAAATGATGACCATCTATTCTACATTGATTCAGGATGCTCAAATCATGTGGTAAGAAATGTAGCTCTTCTTTTTTATCTTGAGGAACCAAAGGGTAAGCATCAGGTACAAACAAGTGATGATACCAAGCACTCTATGATTAAAGTTGGAAATGTTAAGACCTCTGATGGAAACAAGAACTTGTTGAGTAGGGTTCTATATGTACCAACCATTACCAAGAATTTGATGAGTGTTGGACAGATTGTGGAAAATGGTTTGCAAGTTACATTCAACCAATATGGAACATTTGTGGGGGATCCCAAGAATGGTTTCAAGAGAATTGCCAAAGGAGAAAAGTCAAGTAGACTATTCGCCTTTGAACTTGAAGATACAAAGAATATTTCACTCTATAACTACAAAGATCAAACACTTTCAGAGCTTGAAATTTAGCATAAAATATCCGGGCATGTAGGCAAAAGCACCTTGAAACAAATATGCAGAGATTAATGTGTGCTTGGGATACCTAATGTATCCAAGCAACACATGATTTATAAATGTGGTGCTTGTCAGTTTGCAAAAACTCACAGGTTACCCTTCTCAGCAAAGGCTACATGCATGAGGATATTCTAGAACTTATTCATACAAATGTATAGGGACCAAGCAAGGATCCCTCAATCTCTAGATCAAGGTATTATGTATCTTTCATTTACGCTTACGATAGGTGGACTGTGTTGTACTTTATGAAACACAAAGATGAAGTATTTAGTTGTTTTAAAAGTACCTTGCACTTGTTGAGAATCAAATAGGGAGAAATCTAAAAAGGCCAAGGTCAGATGGAGGAGGTGGGTACTTCTCAAATGAGTTTGATATATTCTTGCACAAAAGAGGAATTAAAATAGAATTCACAACAAGGTATAAGCATGAGCAAAATGGGGTGGTAGAAAGGAGAAATAGATTAATTGTTGAAATAGCTAGGTCAATGTTGAATGAGAAAAAAATACCTAACTACTTGTGGGCAGAAAGTGTATCTACTGCCACTTATCTTGTAAACAGGTTTCCATCCAAATCACTTGATGGGATGACCCCATATGAAGCATGGCATGGTAGAAGACACTCACTTGATCATTGCAGGATATTTGGATGTGTAGCATATGTGCATATCCCTTCTCAGATAAGAGGTAAGCTAGACCCTAAGGCAGAGAAGTGCATCTTTATAGGTTATGCCTTGAATCCAAAAGGATACCGGTTCTACAACCCTTCAAACAAAGGATTCATGGTCAGTAGAGATGTTGTTTTTGATGAAAATGACTCATCGTTTGATAATGAATGCAAGAAGGTAAAACTACCTTATGACTTGGAAGAGGAGTTTCCAAGCCTCACTAACGAGGAGCCTACTCAGAATGGAGAGACAAATTCAGATGATGAGGACATCATCAACCTAGAGGAGTTCAATGCATGGAAGTCCAAAGGCAAAGTCAAGATGAAGAAATTGGAGGATATACCTGAGTCATCCAACCAAGCAATCAGAAGATCACAAAGGGAGAGCAAGAAGCCAATCACATATGGGTATGAAACTTCCCTAGTTACTAAACACTTTGTTTATCTTGCAAAAGATTTGTCAATTAAAGAATTAACATCATATGAGGAGGCAAAGACCAAGATAGAATGGAAATAAGCTATGGATAAGGAGATTGAAGCACTCAAGGAGAGTGATACTTGGGAACTAGTACCAAAGAAGGAGTCTATGAAGGTAATTGGTTCTAGGTGGATCTATAAGATCAAAAGGAATTATGATGGGTCAATAAGCAGGTACAAAGCTAGATTTGCGGCTAAGGGTTTTGCATAAACCCAAGGGGTTGATTATGAAGAAACCTTCTCACCTGTGGCCAAAATGCCAATAATTAGGATATTGGTAAGTGTGGGTGCATCAAAGAATTGGAACATGTATTAGTTGGATGTAAAAAATGCATTTCGAAATGGCTGCATTTCAGAGGAGGTGTACATGTCTCAACCTCCTCACTATGAGGACCCAAACAAGGTAACACATGTATGTAAATTGAACAAAGATTTTTATGGATTCAAGTAGGCACCTAGGGCATGGAATCATAGGTTGACTACATACCTTCAAGATCAAGGTTTTGTGATGAGTAAAGTTGATACTTCTCTATTCATCAAGAGAAGTAATTCAGAGGTAATATATTTATGTGTATATGTTGATGATATCATACATACAGGTAATGATGCTAATGGCATCAAACAAATCAAGAACCAGATGATGGAGCTCAAAATTAGTGACCTTGGATCACCAAAATATTTTCTTGGACTTGAGTTAGTCTATACTAACTCTAGAATTTATATTACTCAGAGAAAATAAATACAAGATATGCTGAAGAAGTTCCATTTGCAGGATGCCAAAGTTGCAAGTAATCCAATGGAGGTAAACCTAAAATTAAGTGCTCATGAAGGTGAGGTACTTGAGAACATTGCAGGTTACCAAAGCATAGTGGCAAGCTTGAACTATGCTACTTTGACAAGGATTGACATTGCTTATGGAGTAAGTGTTCTAAGTCCGTTTATGCACAAGCCTAGGGCACCTCGCTTGGAGGCTGCCACAAGGATCTTGAAGTACCTTAAGGGTACTCAACATCATGGTTTGTATTTGCCTTATACATCAGACTTGGACATTAAGATTTATTGAGATGCACATTGGGTAGGATGCAAAGATGATAGGAGGAGTACCTCAGGGAAGTTATCATTTGCAGGTGATAAGACAATATCATGGTCTTCAAAGAAGCATCCTATTGTTGCTTAATTTCTACAGAGGCACAGTATAGAGGATTGGCCAATGCTACTTAAGAGGCCATATGGATCAGATTGTTGTATACAGAATTGGGTTTGCATACTACATCTCCAATTATTTTTGGAGACAACACAAGTTCATTACATCTTGCAACAAATCCTATTTAGCATGGTAGGACCAATCATATAGAGGTTCACTATCAGTATGTGAGAGAGAAGCTATTGAGAAATTAGACTCACTTGACTTATGTATCAACTAACATGCAATGTGCAGATTTATTGACTAAAGCATTGGATGGTACAAAACTTTGCAGGTTTTAGTCAATGATTGGATTGCAAGACTTTTATGAAGATTAAAGATGAAGAACAAGCCAAAATGTTTGGCTTGATGGGGAGCAGTTGGTGCAAAGCCCAAGCCCACACACTTGGCTTGAGGTTCATAAAACTATGAAGTTCCATGGAAACCATAGCTAGTGGAAATTTATCATTTTAAATTTGTTAAATTAATTCTTTGACTTGACAGAATCTTTGTAATCACCTACCAAAACCTTGTGGGCTTGTTAGATAGAAAAGCATCTAATTCATTAAGGGAATATTTCCTAGATTGAAGGACTACTTTTAGAGAGAGCCAAAATTTGATTCAAATTCAAATTTGACTGTAATACTTATATAAAGTGACTTGGAAAAGTTGCGGGTACAAGTCTCTCCTTCTACATTCTCCACTGCCATTGTGTAAGTGTGTAAAGCCTACATTGTAGCCTACACTATCCACCATCATTAAGCTATGATTGTCAAGCCTATGATATTGTACAACATTGTTCATTAATACAATACATCTACATTGTTCATCTATGATCTCTCTGTTATATTCATTCCTAATTGTAAACTTGTGCTACTCATAACTCAGTCGATTCTCCATCAAATTCAAAGATCTATAGCTTCTTGGAGTCAGCTCAAAGCTATCTACATGCGAACAAAGGAAATCCATTCAGCCAATTTGGAGAAAAGTGCATCAAAGCACTCACTGGTGAAACTCTGCAAAGGTCTTGCAAAATCCAGGATAAATTTTCAATTGCTAAATTGACTGCTCTGTGTATAGTGCCCCCTTTCAAGTCATACCACTTGGAACCATTAGCTTACTAAGCTAATTTAATACCTCAAAAAGGATTTTTTTTTCTAATTCCTACTGTACTAGTAGCACTTAGCATTACAAGCAGTAGGTGTATGATAAAAAATAGAAGGTTTTCTTGGATCCTTCTATTTGGAAATAGTCTGTTTTGATTCAATCTTTTCATACATCATTTACAAAGTACATAGGCACTTTTATGGTGTCATTGGAAAGCTAAGAGGGGCCCAAATCTCAACTCTGAAGTCACAAAGGGCTAGTACTAAGCAGGATTTGGCAATACCTACTCATCACTTGAAGTGTCCATCCATCCTTCCCAACAGCTCGCAGTGAGTAGAGCAACAGATAACTGTGTGGCAGTAGTAGGCTCAAAATTATCTGCACCCAAACAATTCTATAACGTCAAACATTTGGAGAACCTCTGTAATAGTCTGCTATCGCTCAGCAAATGCAAGACAACTTGGTGAGGCCAAATTAGAACAGAGTCACGACCCGAAGAAAGTGTGTGTTGTATCCTCCAAAGTAAGTACTGAGAGATCTCGAACATTAGCCAACTTACAATCAAATGACAATAAGGTTATGCATTCAATTATGCACATAACATAGAAAGCTTGAATGATTACACGCAGCACTTCTGTCATCGACTTCTACCTAAAAGAACTAGTAGAAGCTAAGCAACTCAGCAAAAATGGTCAAAGGAGAACCGAACGTTTCCCCACAACACGGAGACCTTTTCTGAATTTGCAATAACACCACAACTAATTGGAAACCTTGTGGCACTGTGGTAGTGAAATCTCCACGCCATAACATCATGAGAGCATCATGAGAGGTACATTTTGGAGCAATCAAAGCCATGTCATAATCAGCATGCCTCATTAGGTGGATCCGAGAAGTCATCAATCTGCAACCGATAGATGCATGGGGGGTACATCAAGAAGATGGTGCCAAATGTTTGCAAGAGCTTGTGCCTCTACAAAAGAGATAGAGAGAGATAGAGAGGTAGAGAGAGAGAGAGAAAGAGAAAGAGCAAGAGAGAGAGAGAGAGAGAAAGAGAGGGAGAGAGAGAGAGATCATCATAGCTTCACTTTGTCATGTGGCCATGCTCATGAACTCCAAGAATGGACAAGAACAAGAACTAATTTATTAACTAAACAAGAAACACAAAGAAACACGTCATATGCCATGATATGCGAGGAAAAAAGAGAGGATTTTTTCATTAATGGCAAGCCATATTTATACAAAAAGATGGCCTTAAAGCCTCTTTCCGCTCAATCTCTACCTTACCCTCCTATACGACCTTAGTTTTGTCATTTACATGAAAAATGTGCCCCTAACAGTTCCAATATTTTGATGAATTGATGCCTTTTAATCAATGAAAAAAATGTTCCTATAGCTTATAAAATGGGCTTTTTCCAATACCATGAATTAAGTACCATGCCTTGGTACATGCTTCTTTTGCATCAAACATGAGATTAAACTAAATTAATAGTGAATTGAGTTCACACTACTAACTTTCTAGATCATATTCATGTACTCGAATACATATTTTCATCTATTGGGAAATCATTGTCCCCCAAATTTTTAACCTTGCATCCAATATTTTAGCTCTACTTGATACTTGACAACGTCTTCGCTCACAACAATCATGCATTCAAATCATATGAATTCTTTCAAATGAGCATCTCTTATTAAGATTCAACATAGAACTCTTTCTATTATACACTCTCATGTTGTGGATGTAACTTATGTTTTGGTGATCACTTTAGAATATGTACACTCACTATTTTCCATATGAAAATCTTGTTGTCTATCATACTCCACTTGTAGAGGAGAAACAACTTGTAAGTCGTCTGAACAATGTTGGTATGGGTGTCAACGAAAAATAAATTTAGGATTAAGATTGAGAAAAACATATTTTCTTAAATGCAAGCCTTATGGAGAAATGGTTTGATTTATATGAAGATGATAAATATTTTAAGCAAGATCAAATTTTGTTTCAACATGATTGAACAAGAAGAGTGTTTCCTTATCTGAATCAATTAGTTATATAGCTTGATTTCCCAACCAATGAATGGCTTCAACTAGCCATTTGTAGATCTGGTGCATCATGTCAAATCATATCTGAGGATGAAGAGGAGCTAATTTTTGGATGTGATTGGAGGATATCTATAATGCAATGCATTATGGTGATATGTAAAAGATTTTGGAATTAAACACACCAATATAAGTCATACCAAAGTGATTCTTGATGTACTTATGATCTTCATACAAAGAAGTAGAGCAAGTACACGAGACACAAATGATCAAATCTCTAGTTTAAGGTATTTTTATGATAAAAAATGTGCTAAAGATGTCTTTTTAATAATTTTTTATGTTTCTATTAGAATTGGTTTAAAGTGATCATTGAAATGGAATTAAGAAAAAATATCATACTCGCTTTATTCAAATGGATTTAATAGAATTATGGCACGATGATAGTTGCATTTCTTGAGCAACGCAAACACTAATTTTTGTGCTAGATGATGTTGATAAAATCCTTTGGTATGTCATACTAGTGGATTCAAGAAAGAAGAAAGTTTATGAATATTGTGATATACTTAAAATATACATGAATTGGATATAATGCCTCATTGGAATAGCAAGCATCATGATGTGATAGAACGTTCTCCTAGCGAAACACAAGAGGATACTCATGATGCCTAGGAAGAGGATAGTAGAGCAAATAATAATACAAATTTAGTACTTGTGGAGGAGGATAACATAGTTCTGAGATTGAAAATAGATCTAGATGAAAAAGTGAGGAGAGATCTATACGTTGAGTAGTTCATGTAAAACATCTCCATAATACCACAATGATTTGAGAAAATGTGTGTTTATGTTATACAGACATGTGCATACACTTTACCTGCTTAAGCCTACACAAGCTTGTACAGGCCGGGAAAAATGAATCTTTTTTTTGGACTAGCGATGGTTGAATCAATGAACATATAGAGGGATATAGGGAAAAAATTATTTTCCACATTTGTTTTATTCAAAATGGTCTTTTTATCTATCAATTCTCGATTGGTGTATGGATGAGCATTACAACTACTATATTGATCGAGTTTCAGTGTCCATTTATTCCGTCATTGTGATCGATATTTTGACATAGTTTTGCGTATCCAACTGTATTTAGACGTGTAATGCAATGCTTTTAATAACGGCGATGTTTTCATAGAGATGTTTATTTAGAAGGGGCTTGTGATGTTTGTGGTGAAAGTACATAGGGAAAAGCTCGGATCCTATTGTAATGATACATTCATACTTACATACCGACACCTAGATTTAATTCAAATTCATTTTAATAGATAGTATGTGGAAGTAAGATAATTTACTTTTGGTTAATTGATAAAGAAGTGTTCAAATAAGATCAAAGAGAAAAAAAAGAACACTACGTATAAAATTAAAAAAGAACAAAACTAGTTTCCGATATGCTAATGAATTAAAGTCTAGCACGGCATTGATAAAACGGGAAAAATTATAGTAGTGGATGCCGTTCAAAGAGCATAAGTGTAATTGACTATTTGTATTTGTTAATTTTCATATTTGATCGTAATTAACTTTGTAGATATCGTATTGTTGTATATCCTAATCCGATGACTTCCTATTTAGTTTTACAAAAGCATAAATATTTTTAATTAGAACATTTGAATTCATTTCCATATGATTTCTTGAATACACGAAGCAATTGTTGTTGTAATCGGATTAATCGGATGCACTTGATTGTCACTTTTATAATTAAATTCAAACAATATGATAGTATAAGGCTCTTGAAAAAAATGCATAAAATCTATACACACATTATTTTCAGAAATCTGAAGAAAGGCCAAAATATTAGATGGTTTGTGAAAATGTATGGAATCGAGCGTGCACAAATTTAAGATACATTTTTGGTTCATGTTTTAGCGTTACTGGTGACATCACAGTTAGCTGATGATACATGTGTTTTAGTTGTTAAGCAATCACTTCATCACTTCATGTTTTTTCTCCGGGAACTTATCAATGGGTACGGTGCTTTCAGTTTCACATCGTTTCACAAAAAATTGACTATAAAGGCGCTTATTCTTGTGTTCTTTTAGTGAATGGAAGAAAAGAAAATAAATGGCATTCTTTATTTTCTATCCACGAAAGGTAACCAATTGAAATGTACTAGATTCGGCCAGGTTTTCTTAAGTCATGTTCTTTGGATTTTAATTATACTCCTGTGAGTAACTTGGGTGCACTGACTCAGATTCTAACGTCTGTTCTCAACTCTTAGAAGCATCCTTCCATGCATTCTTACACTCCCATGTTTGGTTAGCCATATGCCTGCACGCTACATTCTTATCAAGTAGTCTATATTGGGATTATTGGCTCTTCTTGTCGTCATATCCTTTGGAATAATGTAAATCACGAAAGAATCCTTGTTTAGTGTATGAGAGTCTTCTTCGTCTCAACATTCGTTTGTCTGTGAGTTTGCAAGAAGTGAAGCTCTCCATGATACTGTCTGTATGCATACCTCTAAACTAGATTTGCGAGGGTCTATTCTCCTGACGAAGAGGGAGCGTTTGGGCACTAATCTCCAACCTGAAGAATTGCAACAAAATATTAAAGTTTGCAGAGGAATAAACGGAGTCTAGATTATTTTAATTGTAGAGAATCAAGTCGAAAGGAATCGAGCTTTTAGCTACTTTACAAAACATTTGCAACAATGACATATAAATAGAGATGACACACCGCCGTCTAAGCAATCTCCTGATGAAGAGGGATCGTGAGGCACCAATCTCCAACCTGAGGAATTGCAAGAAAATATTAAAGTAGGCGCAAGAATAAACGGAGTCTAGAGTATGTTAATTGTAGAGAACCAAGTCGCAAGAAATCGAACTTTTAGTTACTTTACAAAGCATTTCCAACAATGACATATAAACAGCATTGTTTCTTTTTGTCAAAAGGAATCTCAGTAGTCCTTGCTAGCTAATTGCAAGACACGATGAACGCTCCAGCTCATTTTTCGTCCATTACTGGAAAGGGAAATATTCTGTTATTGTGTTCCTGAAAAGAGGATGGTGGGAGTTTTCAACGTTCATGAAAAAAGTTCTGCTTGTAAGTTCATGATATTTGTGGATACTTTTCTTTTAAACGAAGGTCGATCATTGAGATCTTCTCTTACTAAGATTGAAACTGAAGCTGACATAACACCCATGGGACACCTTGTATGTCACAAAGCAGCAAAGCAGAGGTTAGATGCCTTTGGACTATCTGAAGGCTATCGTACGTTTGCAACCGGCCGAAGGGCCATTCATCAGAAAAAAGTCATGCTGAGGGAAGTCCCAGCAATCGAGAGGGATGAGACTCACGTCCTCAGCCCAAGCGGCAAAGGGCACGACCAACTCTCCTAGCATGCGTGGACACTTGGATATTGTGATGAACTCTAGGCATAGTTAAAATAAATACAAGAGATCTCTTGATATTCTAAAGTAGAAAACAAGTGCAGGAGAATGAGGCGATAAGAGTTCATCAACCTGGCCTTTGGACATACAACTCTAACACATAATTGCATTCCAAAGTCAGTCTAATGAACATGCAGACTTTTCAATAACACATTTCTTCATTTGACCGAATTTCAAAAAATTGACCACGTCTTATAGGTGGGTTGGTTAAACACTAGTCTCTTGAGGTGGAGGGCTTGTATTAAATCCCCAGGTTGGACATGTGATAGCTTCGGCCAATCTAAAACAGTTGTAACTAGTTGTGATCTTGTCTAACCCTTGGCTTTTGAAATATGAGAGGTCCTTCCAGTACTATGTCTATTCATTTGTATAATTCTTTTATCAAAGTTAAAGCCGACCTTCATTTGTCAGAAATAAATTCTAAAAACAAAAAAAAAGAACAAAAAGAAAAGAAAAGAGATGAAAATGGTAGTCCATTTTATATCCATCTCCATTGAGTTCGGAGCCTCGCTTGCCAATAGCATCAGCGGAGTCTCAATTTCTCACTAACATGTAATGCTAGAGAGGCTTTCACCTCTCTTGCGCATGAACGAGGAAATTTTCTGCACTCGTCCATGGAGAATGCATACTTCCGGAAATTATGCGGATTCCTGTCGGGAGTACTGACACTCGATAGTTTCTACCGATTTTTTGCATAAACTGCAACCTTGCGAATCTTTAAGCAGATGGAAACGACAAGATATGTTTCACTTTCAGCAGTCAGGTAGCTCGCATAAATCGGGGTGCCTCTATTTAGTAGTTCAACTTAAATGAATGATAGGCGTATTTGTTTATAGACATCTTCGGAGTCCGGACTTAAATGCTCAACGCCGCCGACTCACGGGCAGCGTCGCTTGGACTTCCTGGAGTGTACTGGAGTCTGGACTCAATATGGCAGCGTCGATTGGACTTCCACGAGCGTAGAGTATCCAAAATAGTAGAAAATCCTTGAAAGCCAGCATCGGAATCAATATCCGTCTGTGTCCTAGACATGCCGCCGCCTCTGCAGGCCATCGTTTCCACTGCATAAATGGTCACATGATCACACTCGGCTAGCTTTCACAAGTGCATGACAGCTATGGCAAAACCTTTTCAACCTCTCTCCAAGCCTGCATAGCCTAATGGTTGATGCTTTTGAATCTTTAGGAGGCAGTGGTGAATTTAAATTCTGGCTGAATATATCCATGAGTTCTTAAAGATGGTGTCAATGAAGTTCTTCAAGATGGGTGTCTCTACCTTACTCTTTCCAATTCATTGTACTCTCAGGAGACAAAAAAAAAAAAACAAAAAAAGAAAAAAAAAACTTTCCAACTCTTTCTATTTTATAATCCATGTAACGATGAGCGGTGCATGAAAGTTCTCTGTTATCTGCATCTACGTGATGCAGAGATTGTGTTCTTTCAAGAGTTACTCTTTCATCATCGAAAGTACTTGAGAACAGAGTCCTATATTTTAATAGACACAATTCTTTACATTGCGCACTTTAACAAATACTTTCAGATGCGCTCCTGTGATTGAATAGTCAAACGTTTCATCAAGATGTTAATCAACCTCTACAGTACTTTAAGTTTATTTCCCATTTAGTTAAGTAACCTTTATAGATGGTTTTCAGAAAGTACTAGAAAAAAAACTGATCTGGTATAAATTTAACGTGGCCTTTTCACTAGTTAGAAACTTGGGTAAATTAGAAACTTTTGAGGACCTTCACGCTCTCCATATTATGGACTTCAGCTACAAATAGTTGTTGTTGGGTGTTCCTACAGAAGCGATGTTCTGATCTGGATGGTTCTGAGAGATCACAATGTGTGGTTCTACTTCATACAGAGAAACAAAGCTACTTCTGATGGTACTTTGGTTCATTGTACTATTCTTCTCCAACAATTCTTGAAGAATGTGACTGCTAAAGATTTCCCATGGAGGAAACATTCACCTCATTTACTCCATCTATGTGAAAAATAATAAGGCTTGTAGATGGACAAAAACTCTCCTCTCTTTGCACTCAAGAGATAGACTTTCTTTTTCTTCCAGCATTCTTTGTAAATTACATCTGGGATTCCTCTTTGTAATCTTCCATCTTCCTAATATACTTCGTGCATCTTCTTCAAAACAGTGAATATTTTCCATCCCATGACTTTCCAGTGTTATGGCTTAAGAATCTATCATCAAAGCATCTTTTTATAGATCAATAGCACATAACATGTCTATATCACTAAGTATCTAGTGAGATTTTCGTAGGTCACCTCATGATTTTTCTAATCTTCCAGATGCACCATAATCGAGTCTTTCAGATGCAACTTAATCTTTCAGATTTTGTCCTATGCATTGAAAAACGTATAACTCAAAACTGATGACAAGGAATCTTCAAAAATGGTAAGTTTTGCCCAGTAGAAGATTTTGGGCTGGCATAGTTCAACGTAGATGAAAGAACATATGTTTGTTTTTGGGAATTTGTTGAGATATGTTTTCTAAACATAATGATCTTTTGAGGTTATAGTATATATAGGATATATGTATATAAAGACAAGAGTAAGGTTACATGAACATAAGTGCAAATAGATACAAAGAATGATGTAGGAGTATACTATAATCTATATGAAGAGTCTTGATCTCAACTCATACCATTCATCTTACACTAACTATCTCAAACAAGGTCTACCCATGCAACGCAAACTTCTCTAGACACATCAATACAAGTTGAGCCCCATATATGATTGACACAAGATTTCATGAAGTTATTGTAAATCTTTCACTCACTCTATGACTGACAATCATTGAGTGATTGACAACTCAAGGTGCAAATGCTCGAATAAAAACTACAATGTGTAGTCTTGAACATAAAACTGCATACATTAGACTTCGAAATTCTCATGGAATCTATTCTATACTAGCTAACCAAAGCATATTAGTCATGCAAATATCTAAGACATCCAAAGCACCATCATTAAGACCATGTCTTGATATATCCTCGTAAACATCTAACAAGAGTGAGTCCAAGAATGACTACATAAATACGAACTCTTGAACAACCAAATTAATCATCTTATCCACCAAGGATGCATCAAGAGTTTTTTCGTGCTCTACCACTCATTGTGTATCATAAGTGCACCAAGTATATTTTAACATGCTCCAAATGATATAATATCACAATACCATCAGCAAGGTCCATCTAATAACTAATATTTCATGAAGTGTCATCACAATGCTCTAGCTCAACATACATATCTTGCTCTAAAGATTCCAAGCTATCATCCAAAGTGTTCTCCATATGCGCATCTATATGGTCTTCAAAAGCATTCTCTACATAAGTATCATAACCATGCAAAAGCATCATTTTTGGCATCTAAATCATAAACTTCATGTGCATCATGAATGCCAATATACATATTTGTAAGTAGGTAAATGAGACATGACAATTGTCACACCTCATATAAGGCTAAAATCCCACCAAGATTAGAGCAACTCTCACATGGAGTACCTACAATGGATACATGTGTCCAATCCTAGCATCTATGAAAAGCATAAGTTGTCTCAGCTACAACTAAGAATGATGGTCACCAATGAATACATAGCATCTAGATTTGCAACTAATCAATTGATATCACTCTCATAGGGAATGAAGGCATTCAATGTACATGTGTAAGTATTATGATGCTCCACTAGGTAACATAAGGCATTCATTCCTCAACCATGAATTTCGTATTTCATACTGTGAGACATGTGCACACATCCATGACACTCACTTAAGAATCAACAAAACCACTCACAATGTGGAGTTACATGAAAAGTGGCTATAGCATCAAGCAATCAATCCATTTGTGTGCTATCCAATGAATGAGAGTAGTCTTAAGATGAATCATAGACGAAACTATTATCACCACTAGTGGCATAATCAATCACCATAAGCCCTCCTAAAACTAGTACAAAACCTGCATCTTGTGCATGTCTCTGACTTCATTGTCACATATGCCCAAAGCAAAATCATCAAGAAAAACCCTCACTACCATAATGCTAGCATCAAAACAGTTGATGCACATACATATCATCTAGTCTTTCCCATAATTCTCTACTTGTCTCCTCATACAAAAAAAAATGATATATTGAATCCAAAAACTATAATGGTATAGTGGAGCTCACTAATGCATCTATACACATCCATATGTGTTCAAGCATTTCATGAGGCCTCTGTGCATCTCTGTGCACATATATGTGTTAACTTGTAGGAAAAAATGTATGCCACATCTAAGGTTTCCATCACTAAAAAGCATTATTGGCAATCCAAGATACTAGCAATGTAACAATACAGAAGAAATAATACTCTATCCCTAATAGGATCACACTTCAATGCCATATGCATTACTAACATCAGAAATGTCTCAATATAGATGACACCATGTGAATCACCTTTCACGAAACCATGCATTGAACATGCACATAAGCATGATCTTAAACCTACTCACGAGATCTTAAAACTCTCCATAAGAAGACATGAATAATCTTCGGAGAATTTCGACAAAGTATCCCTTGTAAAATTTGAAACCTAGAAAAGATAACCAATAGAAAATCAAGAATGAGTAATCATTTACCACCTATCACGAGTCCAAGCACGAATAATGTCAAATACATATTGCAAGAAGTAATGATAATATATGCCAATAAACTAGTGATACATCTCCCACTCAAGATCCAATCTAGTAATAATGTCCAACCTATCACCAGAAACCTATGAAAAAGACCACGTGAATGGATACAATCAATGGATCAACGTTATCAATTCAACATCAAGGACCTACTAGACAACTTATCTATAATCAAGGTTTGTAAAATATCAATAGAATCTCCTTTGTAAAATGGAACATGTGACCAAATAACCATATAGGAATCACGAATCACATATACCAATAATAACTATCCCAAATAAACCATCAAATAAATGACCATAGGCCGACATATTAGTTAGAAAAGGTGTGAAAATGGGTGTGTATTTGACATCAAAATTGTATCATCTACGTACAAAGAACCAAGAAAAAAAATTACCAACCAAATATCCAATCAATCATAACTTAGAAAATAAAACCATATGCAAGTTGCATAAAAAAGTAATTCCATTTTAAATGCATCGATAAAATCATGATTTCCAATAAACTTTGACATGGCATAAACTAAAATCAGTACCACAATGTCATTATACATTTCAAAACGTGAGATAACCTACTCTCCTCTCATATGGAGGAGCATCCACATAGATTATATGTATTTAATGACTTCAAACACTAAACTAAATTCTCAAACACAAACAATCTCTTTCATGGTATAGGGCTTCTATAGTGAAAATCTGTTGTTTTTTTTTTCTTCTTGTTTGAGGGTTGATGACCTTTGAATCTAGAACTTTTCTCTTAGAGAACATGAAAGGACTCATTATTGGCTACACAACACGACTTAAAAAATCTCAATCGAAGGTCTCTAGCTAAAGATACAAGGAAAACTAACATATACTATCATATTTATCTGTACCTACAAAAAAATTCCTATGTGTTTTGCATTTTTGGAAACATAGGTATCTGAATCTAAAATTCATCTTCTTCTTTACAGCTGCATACAATATATGAAGAACAATTCGGATCACTTCAATTCAGCATCTAGGACACAAGTTATGGGTAAATATTCGACGTGCTATCAAAATCATTATAGATCTGACTTCTTAACCATTTTGTGTTTTTCAACTTTACAACACAATTTCAAACCAGGTTATGTGCTCACCTAGGAAATTCTACTCTTAAAGTGAGCTATTTATAGAGATATAAGTCATTTCAAATTGAACTTTCTAGCTCACGTTATGACCAGAACCTTGAAGTATTTTCAAGAACATGTTGGATAGTAAATTTACCTATTTCCTCTAATCTTTTATTGAAGATCCTTGCACCTCACCCTTCACAATGCTCTGATACCAATGAAGGCCTTTTGGTGGGTTGAAATACAAGAGCAAGGAGGAGATGAAGGAAAAGAGGAGAAGAGAGATCTGCACACTTGTGAGGCATCCTTGAAACCTACATAATGATCCTTTGAGGTAATACTCTATAAAAGATATATGTATACAAACATAGAGGTAAGGTTACATGAGCCTTACATCCCCAACAATGACATTATCCAAAAACTCATAAGATTTGAAAATGGCAAAAAAAATTGAACCTCTAGATTTTCTAATTTGTTCCAATAAGATTCAATTAAATGCATGTTGGTGGATGCACCCGAATCGGTGCAATGATAACATTCATTTTTGCACCAATACTGCAAGATGATTCCATCAATAACCCACTATGGTGATTAAGAAAATATACTTAGTGTTTCATAAACTAATCCTCTCTAGCATAGATATGTAACAACTCTGATACAATTTATAAGAATAGGTTTCAAATTAAACATTACGAGCAATAGATGAGAAGATAATATATATATTAGAATTTCAAAAACAACTTTCTTCTTTGAATAATTAGTGACTCTAGACAACTGAGCTTTAATCATGTCATAACCTTCCTACATAGTGTGGAATTTGTCTTCTAATGCTCTATACTCTGAGGTCCACATTGGGAGCTCTTCCTCTACATCTACTATAGAAGCTTCGTGCTTTGACATCTCATCCAGCTGATTATTGACTTTCTTCTTTGATCATTGCAACTCTTTTTCCTCTTTCTAGAGTTCTGTAGATAATTTTTCCTTTATTTTCTTTAATTTTTGTAGTGCTTTATGTATCTATTCAGCTTCGGCTTGCATCTCTTCCATCCTCTTGGACTTCTCTTCCAACTCCGTTTTGATCATGGTGTTTTCTACTAAAAGTTTATTGAGTTCTTCTATGATTTCTTCATGAACAACACTTTCTCTTCTGGTATGCTCCATCTGAAGTTAGTCAATCTCTACCCTTACATGGCTGATTTGTGCATTCATACATTCCTTTTCCTCACTCTTCCATCTGTTGAAACTAAAATATTCTATTTCTTTTGCATTTCTTCCATATGAAAAGCACTCCAATGGATAATCGTGGCCATATCGTGTAAATACTCTGGTTGACAAGGCTCATACACGAACATCCATGCAACATCACTTGTCTATGTGATTGCTTTCACTTATCGTGAAGATTGCAAGAGTTAAAAATGGGGAGTACTGAAACTTTCCTAGAACTCTTTGCATTTTTTTCTATCTACTCTCTTTATTTCTAGATCCTTTCAGCTTCCACCTCAGCTTCTGCCTTTCTTTTATTTTCTTCTTCTAGTTCCTTCTTGGCTACTTATTCTTATGTTTTCTACCTGGTTTCTTCTTCTTCAATTTTCTTCCTCCTTTCTTATTCTTGTGCCACTTTCTAGTCTTCTTCTTCCTTATATGCCTTTTCTTCCTCCATCTTCTAGTAATTTTCTTTTGCTTGTCTCCATCAGGCTTTTTTCGCTGCATCCCTCTCACATGTTTCTTGCGCATTAGAAGTCCCTACAATAGGTTTCCTTTCTATAGGTCTCTTTTTTAGTGCTTGGAAGAAAACCTCTATTGTTACGATTTTGCATTCTCGAGGGAGGAAGGGAGGGTTGTGTAGAATGATTAGAGAAATTCTTACTCCAAACTTGGTGTGATTCTTCTATAGAGTCTTCATATCTTGTTCTTTAGTTTTTGGAAGATCCAATCTGCCCAATTCACATATGTCTTCGTAGATTCCTTCACCAGTGAGTACAGCTGCTAGGAAACTCCGTAGTGATTTGCTTGTACATTGATTATCATTGACAAAAGTAAAAGGCCTTCTAATCAATTGTCATCCACAATTTGGGAGAATTTGTATTCTCTTGAAGAGGGTTTTCCCAAGACATTGGTAATGTCTATTGTTTTCGAGGGTCTCTATCACTACTGTACTTCCTTTTTTAGGAACCTATAGCCACTCAACAATCACGTTGAGGGATATTTGAAATGGTTCCCCCTATCCAATTCTAAGGAAGACCTATTGAATGTTGAGGTTATTGTCGTTGGCCTCTCTAGCTATCTCTTTTGCAATTTCCTTCAAGAGTGGGTGTGGTCAAATGCTCCTCGAGTCTCTCAGTGCACTTTGAGCAACCCACAACATTGGAACCAATTAGCTTGTTGTTGAGAGAGACAATCAGGGATGTTTAGTAGATGGGCATCAAAGAAGTTGACGACCATTGCTAATCTACTCTATTTGCTATAGGGTGTGTGAGAATGCATATTCCTAGAGTGCTTTGTTCACTCGTTTGCCAAGTAAATGAGATTAAGGATAGTCCTCAACCTTTTATTGCCTGCGTTTCTTAGTTGGGAGCGCCAGGTATGCATCATGATTGGCATAGATATTATCTTTACTCTATCGGCTATGCGCATATCATGCACCTCGGGATGAACTCCATGATTATACGGGAATGAGAATCATCCATCTGCCCTTCGTCTTGAGTATTCATACCATTTTTCATGTTGGATAGTTACTCATCCAAGTTGCACATCGAAGAATATTCAGATTTTTGTGATGTATGTTTTATTTTTATGAGTAGTCTTATTAATATGATTATTATTATTATTGTATTTTTTTTGTATAATAGAATTATTGGTAAGAGGATTGGTAGGGCTGAAGGTTTGACTCGTTAATGATCATAGGTAACACCTCTTTGAACAATGTAGCAAGCCACAAAGAATTTGGTCCGCGTGAGTAATGAATCCTGAATGGATGTATCCACCTCAACTTCAACTTGCACATTTTTTGCTTCATATCAATACTAGATCATCTTACTGAAAATTCTTGTTCGTAAATTTTGCTCATGCCATTTCTTATCTCTATTCTACACTTCCTAAACTAACAAGAAACTAGCATATCTCTGTTGTTCCAGTTGTCATAATTCATCCATTCAGTAGGCAAAAGAGGCTTCTAAAAGTAGGCATTTCGGAGGTCGAAAGGTGCGTTCGCAGGCCGAAACGATCTTTGAAACACCCTGAGTATGCTCACCAAATCTTGTGCAAATCTGAGACTACAAACGGAGGAGTGTCGATGGCACCCTAGATGAAGCGACAACCTGCTCTGATACTAATTGTTGAGTTAGACGTATGCAGAAGCACGCAAAAAGCACAAAGAAGAAAAAGCTCTGAGCACAACACACAATACTCAATGTATTACTAGAGAATGTACAAAGGTAAGCAGCCCATTAGGGCAATAGGCATATATACACGCCAGGGGAGAAAAACCTCCTAAAGAGGGATGAAAGTGCCCCGGCGGTCCTAGAGTGTTCACACACATCACTACCTAAATATATCAACACACACACACACACACACACACACATATATATATATATATATATATATATATATATATATATATATATATATATATATATATATATATATATATATATATATATATATATATATATATATATATATATATATATATATATAGTTTTAATTATCCATATATATATACGAATTAACCTATATATCTTTATTATTCCTAAAAAACATTATATAGGCACATAGGGTTAGTACACAGACACTTATAATAGAGATGCACATTCATAGCTCATATAATATTGGTCTACTCACATGGTACACATATATTTAACCTTATAGACCTAAGCACATAGGCACACATACAAACATATTAACACACATGCACATACATGCTCACTTATGGAAAGCTAAACACATACTCACATATAGTGATGGTTAGTTAAATCAAATATATAGATATACACAAAACTATTTAACACATATGAGCATTCATGCTTACACACATATCACCAGATACTTGAAATTTCGACACATAATTCATAGTTCTAGTTGTACCCACATACATCATGCACCCACATATATGTACTCATGTTTAGGTAGACAAAAACACAGTAACTCATAGTCATAGGTACACACATACATATTATTCAAGTATACATATAAAAGCACATACATATAGGCATAAAACTAACATTCATATAACACACTCACACTCATGAACACATACATAATTAAGTGCCCTTATATATATATATATATATATATATATATATATATATATATATATATATATATATATATATATATATATATATATATATATAGATGTACAACCCCATACATACATAGGAATAGACACATGTATACTTCCATACTTAAGTTCACTACCATTCACACATAAATATCTCTGTATCATCATGGAAACACATAAAACTCACTTAGTGTTCACATAAACATATGAATGGTCATAAAATGAAGGATTCAAATGAGGGTTCAAATATCCCTTCATTCTATGTTTAGAACACATTCTCATCTTCTTTTACTAGCAGGTAATCAAGAGAAAGATTAGTCAAGTGAAAAGAATTGTATCGAAATGATTTGAGAGAGATAACAATTAATCATCTTGAAATCAATATGTTTTTATTTTTTTGAATGTTAATATGGATTTGGAAATCCCTCCGACATTTGCCCCAACCAAACCTACATATCGTTCCCATGGGCCAACCTGCAGTTCATGGAAAGGAGCATCAAATTCTTTGGAAAAGCTTATACATTGACTTTAAATTACATGATAAAAAATGCTTCTGAATTCAAATTAAGTTTCTAATAATAAAGAAAATTCATAAAAGTATGTAAATATGAATTGGAAATTTTTTGTTCAATGCATATAGTCAAAAGAAAAATTTAGAAAATCCTATAATAGTCATTTCGACAGTCATGGTACTTACCATTTTATGAACCTTGTTCACAAGTAAGATTTAATTTATATAAGTATTTTATCTTCTACCTCTTACTCGTCCGCCATAAGATACATCTAACTAATTCTTCTGTAGCTCGCAACACATTTCAGAAGTGGTTTCAACATCACAACTCAATCATAATAATTTTTCTTCTTCGTTTTCTTTGTTTTTTTTTCTTTTTCTTCTTTTCTTTTTCTTTTTTCATCTTGCAATAGCCATTAATGTAATGATTGATGTATTCATTTTTCTTTCCTTTTTCTTCACAACTCTTTTGTTTAAGGGGAAAGGCTTAACCCCTAATTACAACTTAGGATCTAAAAGCATGCTACAAGTCAGAAATAGGATCTCATTTGCTAAACGGTTTTAGAAAATAAAGAAGCCTACTTGTATAAAGTAAATTCACCTTTACTAAGGGTCAGAGGTCAAGTGTTCCTCTCTCCTATCCTCATAACAAATTATAAGTTTCCTAAATTGAACCTTCAACTTACATACACATTCCTAATTTGATTTCTTTTTCATTATCTACATAATTTAGTAAATTTCCTTTTATACCAGAAACAAGTAATTTCCTAAGTATGAAATGCATGAAAAGAAATCTTTATATAAAAATAAATAATAGTTATAATTTATTCATCTCATTATGCTTCATCTTCATCTTCATCTTCCAGGAAGCCTTCATCCAGCTCGAACTCACTACTTGCCCTTCTTTTAAATAGATTTATTCTCTTTCTTGCAATCACATTTCTTAAAATAGTACCATTAAATTCTCGTAACTTATATGTACCTGTCTCAAAAACACAAATAACTACATATGGTCCAAACCAACGTTTAGTTAATTTACAATGTGCATCATACTGAGTCTCAAAATTACTATCATATACAAGCACCCAAACCCCACTCTCTATTGGTTATGGCCTTAGTCGATGTTTCTTGTCAAAATAAATTTTATTTTTTAATCATGATGTCTTTAATTTTTTAATAGCTTCTTTTAAATTTTCATTACCCTATTTTAATTGTTTGATCCTTAATGCTAATAATTATTCTCTTGAAACATTGTCTTCCCAATCTTTAAGGCTAATAATTCTTCTCTTGAAACATTATCTTCCCAATGTAAGCGCATCCAATTTACTAGCTAAGTGGGTATAGGAAATATCTGCTTTTGACAGTAAATAAGTTCAGATGGCATAAAACCAATTGTTCTCATGTACGTCATCCTATCGTCCCATATAGCAAATGGAAGATATTTAGGCCATTGTCCAATATCTCCATGGCATGCTTTTGAAATAGCCTTCACTATGGAAGGATGACCTCGTTCAATCTTTCCATTTGCCTCTCGGTTGTAGGAAGTCGTAAGAGATAATCGAATCCCATGATGAGCAAACAATTCTCTTATCTCTTTAGCATCTAGCTCACCTTGATCTTCCACTACTTTGTCTACATATCCAAATCTGGATATAAACTATTGTATAATTACATGGATCTAAGGGGTAGAACCCTTGGGTTTGTAGGTGTGAAACCCTTGGGATTTATGGTTTGTTTACCGCTTTTAGATGGGTCTTAAATCTTAGGGCTAGTTCTCTAAGGTTGAGTACCTTAGGCTTGATTGGAAGGTCCTCCTAGCCACTTGGTTTGTACGTGAAAGCTTGAAGAGTCTTCTTTTAGAAGCCATGAGATTTCCTAAGCTTGGAAACCATGTGAACACCTTAGGGACCCATGTGATGGAAAGTACACATGTCCCCTTGACATGGCCTTACCCCCTTGGACTAGGAGCTATACATTGGAGGGGTTGGTTGGGTGGAAATACATCTCTCACTCCTAGTGTGAGCTTGGCTAGTTATTCTTCTCACTCCTCTTGCATGGGTGGATGTCATGAGGAATCGGTCCAGCCTACAAGGAAGCTTTCTCTAGTGTAGCATACGAGGAAGCTTTCTCTCCGCTTTGGAGGATTAAAATGTTTGCTGATATGAAACCCCCCAGAGGATTCACGGACAGCCATGCATATGCTCAACTAATGAACAAGGAAAGACTCCATCAATCGATATTCCGCCCGGATGTGGTGATTACTAAATGTCCATGAGGTTTGATGGACGTAGAGGAAGAGACATTCTTCTCTCTCACCTTAGATGAAGGAACGCTTCACTTTTAGTTATATATAGATTGCAGACGAGTAAAAATCTCGTATATGGGATTTGTTGCACGTTTGTAGAACAAGATGAGTAAGAGTTTTTACGTGCATGCAATATTTGACTCTAAAATGAGAAGCATAGTTTGTTGCAACATTCAATTCGAACTTATGAACACTCATAAGATAAGAGATTGAGCTAACCACATGTACACATGAATTTACTAGTAGTATTATCCAAGTTTTAACTTATCAAGTTGGGTAGAGTTTCCATGCAAGGAACCGACCGCTCACCCGTCCTTCTTCTTTGAGAGGACGTAGTGGGGATTCACAAAGTAACCATTTGTGAGTGATGCATTCCCAAACTTTTCACGAATTAATTTGGGTGCATAATGTATAGGCGTTCCATGGTCGATGATGATGGAGAACAAAGAGAGGTCTCTCTCCCTCAAAGGTTTGTGTTGAAGGTATAAACCCAAACATGGAGGAGCATGCAACTTCATCAAATTGAATTCGGGGAACTATTTTTTTATCATTTTCCTTGTTCTTTACATATTTTCTATTGCCTAATTGGATGTATAATGTTAAGTATTCTCACAATATCTTATAGCTTTGAGAAGTCTATGATATAGGGAGGATACTCATTCAAGAAGCTATGAAATGGAGCTTCTTCATCACATGAATTTGGTTTTATTTTCATTTTCTTTTGTAATTATGTGGATATTGCATTAGTAAATATCTATGAGATTAGGACTTATGTGCAGAACTTAGTCATACACAAATAATAACGTTATGCCAAAATCTAGCACATACATTAATGATTTGATATTTTATGCATTATGAACATGAATCTCATTTGCATGAAGAGTGGTTTTACATGGTAGTACATATAATTGTGAGGGCATGGTTTTGTTTGAAAAGTTCTTTTGCCAATAATAATAGAGGCATGTGCATGGCATCCATTAACTATGCATAGAGATTCTACCCCTTAAAATGCATAAAGGTAAATGCACACATATGGGTACACAAGTAAGTATCAAGTGCCCAAGAAGGATTTGAAAATGGACAAGATGGGTTGCCGAAGCCTATTTCATCGACGTGAGAACACTCAAGTGTGCATGAAGTGCCAAGATGGAAGGAAAGGAGTGTAATGGCCCAACCCTACTTCATCACCTTGAGACCACTAAAATAAAGTCAAGGGATGGACAAAGCTTAATTTCAAGGTAAGAATTTGCACCTCTTTCTTTTCCCTCCAAATTAAAGAACATACAATGCATGTCATAATAGACATGACTTGGAAGTGGATGCATAGATTCAGGTGGCCCAGTTTCTATGGTCACATAGACAATCAATCATGAAAAGAAAAGTTGCATTATGCATCAAGTTCATTGCTTTGAAAAGAAAGATTGGAGGTACATAAAAAACGATCATGGTTAGGAAGAATGCATCTAATGCATTATTGCAACTTGCATATCCAAAGTTGCATGGAAATTTGTCACCATCTCATGGATGAAAAAAGTTCCAATTTGGAGCTTTTTCATGCTTTAAAGAGGGGTTCAACTTCTAAACCCTATGCATGCTACACCTTTTCCAATAAAGGTGTAAACGTTTTGCAAGCACTATGCACATGGAACATACTAAATGGGTTTTTGAGTTGAGAGGGAGATTAAGTTCTTGAAGTTAAGTTTAAATAGGATTTGATTTTATTGGTTTCTAGGGAGAATGGTGATTAGGCCAATTGGCCACTATAAACCATTAAATTTCTTTATGTTTGGCTTAGTAATTAAAACCCAAATAATCCTAACTTCTTCAAAATACCTTAAGCTTAAAATCCATCTTATGGAATTTTAAATTTCATAAAAGCCCATGGCATGCCTGATTAGCAAGGCCATAGACTTAAGGTACTAACACAAAACATTTCTCTCTTAAAACCACGATACAATGGTGGTAACTTAGAGCACTATCTTCTCAAGGCTCTAAGGAAGAGAAAATATGGTATAATAGAGTCTTAGTTTTCAAAGATGAAAGTATAAGTACTTTTGTTCAAGAAAGTTCTTTGTTTGAACGAACTACATAACTATTTGGAGCTTTACATTATTCTTCCAAGCAAGTGCAAGGCATGAAGAGAAGGTAAAACTCAAGGGTTTTAATAAACACTTAATACCATTTTCTAATGTCCTAGAAATAAAGGACTATATATTAAATGAAATTACCATCTACATCAACATAGAAATTTGATTGGCAAGACAATTATTCTTTCTCAGATTATGCATTATGTCATAAGAGATAATATCTAGTTGAGTATAAACTAGCTCTATTATCAGGTGACATAAAATGATCTGTTAGAGTACATTTGAACAAAGGAATCATTGAAAAACCAATCTTTGACATTAAGTCTTATCAAGTTTCAATCACAAGTGAGACTTGGTAAGTTGAAAATCCATTGTAGCATAGACAATACATATGCTCTATAGTGGAAAAAACACTTACAAGTCCAAGAAGTAATAGATATTACTTGATTAGAAGAAGGTTTGATCCCAAAATTCAAGATAAAGTTAGCTTTAAGTGAATAGTTCTTTTAACCAAGGGAACAATAAAAGATTGGAAATAAACTCTTAGGTAGTTTTCGAGGATGAAAACTCTTAAGGAGGGGAGCAAGTCCCCAAGAAATTGTATCTTATGCCTTGAAAAGACCAAATAGGGTATTGCAAGGTAAAACATATGCAAGAAATAGATAAAGTTGAAGTACTTCCTCGTATTCTAGTATTGTATATATCTTTCATTACATTTTTCAACTAAATGAAGTTCTCAAAGATTGGAAATTTTCACCCCAATGCAAGAGAAGACTTGCATACACCATGAGGATTGTATAAATCCTAAGTGGGTTGGGAAAATAAGTTGGATGAGCTATAAAGCATAGTCCTGAAAGCATCTTAATGCTTTATGGGGATAACATAACATACCTTATGGATTCCAGTAATATACACCTAAGGAATATGGCTTCTTGTATGAAGCGTAATAGCTAGATCCCCAAGTAAAACCCATGGGTAAAGCATTGAACATGAAGGGATCTATTTGAGGAAGACCTAATTTTATCTCTTATTTTGGCTAAAGTAGAGAAGAAAGCCAAAAGACCCAGTTGGTGGGTACTAATTTCCATTGAGTACTTTTTCTTGATGGCCAGAAGAAAACCAGACACATGATCCAATGGAATACATCAAGAAGATAATTTCTAGGAATGAGTATCTTCTTCAATTATCCTCTCAAAGGGAAGAAGAATTCTTCCAACAAAATATGAAAGAATCTATCTCTCATAAAAAGTTAGAAATAAGGAGAGGATGAATTTTTTTACTCCAAAGAATGAAGCTCTAAAAGCTTCATCCCAAAGAATGAATTGAAATTCAAGGAACATAAAAATGATCTTAGACCAAGCTCGAAAGAAAGCTCAAAAAGATAATCTTTTTGATACTTGATAATTCAAGTTAACTAAAGAATAGGAAAGATCTAATTATGATGTCAACATAGGACAACTTTAATAGATCTAGAATATAAGGGAGAGAACTCTCGAAGGATCAAGAAGGCCTTTAAGGTTTGGAATCCAACTAAAGATCCGTAAGGATTAAGCATTGAAGAAATGTTTGGAATAATCTATTTCTACTTATGACCTTAAAGATAAGATGGTCTTTTAAACTATGAGTGTGAGAAGTGGAGAATGACATGCCTAGGACTCACCTCCCAGCCTATTTATAGCCCTTGTCTAGTCACCATCTAGAGTTCTCTCTAAGGTCCCTCTACTCATCTGGCCATCATGAGTAGGTCCTCGTATGAACTCTCTGGCTTTTGGCCTTGGCTATCCCCTGAGCAAGGAACTTCTCGTTCCTCCAAGCATGTACATCTCTGGAATATAACACTCTCTCCCCCTTCTAAAAATCATTGTCCTCAATGATATAGAAGGAGCTATAAAACTGGGAATCAGAATCTATGATTCAAAATAATAAAAGTAGAGTGTGGTAGGTGTCTGAAATACTAGATTGTCAAAAAGTAGACAACTAGTGTCTGTGCCTCATATCTAGCATTTCCACCAACAAATAGCAGTCCTAGCCTTGGGCATACTGTAGGAATCCCTCTAAGGCCTAATGAGTCCATATGTGCGCAGCATAAGTACTCCGAATATCCTCGGACTCCCTATGCCTAGACCTTGACCACTAACTTGTGACGGCTTGTCACCTATAGAGACCTCGGCAGCTTGCCCTTGTCTCCCTGAAATACCCATTGACAGCTTGTCATATGGTATAATTATGCAAAATCACTTACTCCACTGGAGTAATAAACTACTATGCTCATCTAAAATAATGTGACTAGGTCGTAGTCTCTGTGAATACTAAGAATAAATAGAAATCTTTTCCAAATAGTGCTTAATCTCTAAGCTCAAGTAAATCTGCTTGATTTACTATCCCTACGCTCGAGTAAATCTACTTGATTTACCTACTCTAACGAAAATGAAACTCAAGAAAATCTCATCATGATCCAAACTATGAATCCAAGATGGCAATCTATCAATGATCCCAACTACGGACCAAGATATCAATATGTCAATCTATCAACTATGGATATCAATATATCCATCTATCAATGATCTATACTATGGACCAAGATATCAATCTGTCACATCCAAACTATGGACTAAGGATCTCAATCAATCACATCCAAACTATGGATCTAAATCTCAATCTATCATATATAATAATCCCAACTATGAACCAAAATATGTCTCATATAAAGTAAATCCCAATCCACTCTCTGGAACTAAGTCCGTTATGCCAAGTGAAGGCATGCTAAGAAAGTATAGCAACTAGTGGAACTACCACCGCCTTCTCACTAATAACATGCAAGATGTTCTAAGTCGATTAAACTTGCTTTATCCATGAGCACCATCTGATCATCAGTACGATCAAATCATTCCTAACTAGGAATAAGGTGTCTCAAGTAAACCACTATAATAATCTGGCACTCCCAGATATCCACCATCTTATCATCACTATGATCAAATCATTCCTAACTAGGAATGAGGTGTCTCAAGCAAACTATTGTAATAATTTGGCACTCCCAAATATAATGAGAACCAAAATGTAATTCCACTAAGTACTCTGAAAAATGGTAAGTAGATGTGTGCACACTCATAGCCCACTAGGCTAAGCATCTAGCTCACCTCATACACACACTATGTATGAACCATGGCCTATTCTCAAGCATATCAAATAAAGTAGTACGTACTCTGTGAATTTCTTCTCAATGCAATTGCCTATTCATAGTTCTTATGTGCAAACCTTGTCTTTCCGCTTCTAGGCCACTTGCCTGCGGACTTGCCTTGTTTGCGATTATGTACAGAGTGACTGTCTCAACTGCCCCTCTATGGTCTAATAATAAGATGATACCAGAAGATCATATAAATAAACTCCAAATAATATATAAAAAATACAATCTCAGAGACTTCTCTCCCATACCTTCTGTCCTACACCTAAGTAGAATACAAAGTTTGATGTCCTATACCACCAACTTTATACTCCACATAGATGTGTGTATGAGATTAAAGTCGAACACTTCTCTCAAAAAGGATAAGAATAACTCAGTGAGTACTCACAACCATAAATAATGTAATGAAATCGTGAAGTGTTCCTGAAGTGTTTCCTTCCCTCAATGGAAAGAACAGAGTCATTCCTATGACTCTATCACTCATAACTATATGTAACATCAACTCATCTTGAGTTGAGAATTGAGAAATTATTTAGTAAATCAACTCAACTAGAGTTGTGAAGGATGCGGCTTGCATCAAATATCAACTCATGCATCTTGAATCAAATATTGAATCACAATAAATTAGAATCTATACAACTTGTATGAATCCAATTATTTGAAATGAGAACAACTAGCTAAGTTCTCCTCTTCCATGCTCTCATGGCACTATATATATTGTTGAAAATTTTGACAGAGTCTCCTCTGTCCTACTGAGAATGGTCACCAAAAACCAATGCTCAATAGACACATATCTAGGGCATCTCTAGCCCTTGGTGATCACAACATCTCAAAAAAATAATCATAAAAAACCTGTGAAAAGTCTTTTCCTTTCAACAATGTCTCCTGCATAAACAATTTCCAATAGCAGAAGACTAAATCTTAATTTTAACTAATTTTTACTCATTCAAAATCTATGAAATTTTCCAGCCTTATGTAGCTTTTCTCAAGCTTTCATTAGGCACAAAAACTTGATTTGGATATGTTCTCAGAGTTTTATGACCATTTTACTCGAAGGGTCGAACACTTGATGACCAATTCTGAAAAATGTACAGGGTCATCTTCTTGAAGCCCTTAGACTGATTAAGCAAATTCCAAATTCCTTTTTCTTTGTGCTCAAATCTAGATTAACTTATCTAGTTTGGGTTCACAAAATTTCAATTCAAAATGAAATCAAATACTCATTCAAAAGTATAATTCTGTCTCTGCTACACCTACGCTTAGGTGAGCTTAGAAACACTACTGTTGCACTTTTATAATAACTTCTAACTATGAAGATAAACTCTAAAACCCTTCAGTTTTGGTTCTAGCATAGGGTCTATACTGAAGTAGCTTCTCCAACAGAAATTTTTGAAATTGGAGTTTTCAATATGAAAATATCATGTGCTCATCAGTCACATGTACCACTATTTGGAAAATCCTCGCCAGAGATTAGTCTTAGAAGAATAGATCAGTTTACCTATCAAATGATGTCCAATTTCTCCAAACTTTTACTAGCACATAGCTAATACTATCTAATTGTACTGGTTTACGTTTCATAGCATTTGAAAATTCGGAGCTTCCACAATGACCAAAATACTAAGCCTCCATAACCTGCAAAATGTTTAAAATTTGCAGAGGCTAACTTTTACTCTTTTATTTATATCTCCTAAATGGAGAAACATTTCATCTTGAAATTTCATACACACCATCTGGCGGTGTTAAGCTAATGTGAGAAACAAAAATCATTCAATTTAAATAAATGAGCTAAGAGAACCAATCACCTCTAGGTGACATGGTCTTTGTTCATTTCACAAATTCCAGAGACTGCACTTTCATGTGGAGAGATTATTTGACCTATCAAATGATCTCTAAAAATATTGAAAATTGATATGCACAATGTGCATCTATCAAGTACTCATCTCCAACAAAAATCAATTCATTTGGATCTACCAATTAAGAGAAATGCCCTTTGCAAGAGACCTATGTCACTTGTTTCAGGCCTCTACCTCTACTAGCAGCACTTTTAGTGCAAAGGTCATTTGACCTATCTAAAAGTCTCCAAAGTACTTGAAACTTGGTCAGCTTAAAGAAAAGCCTAAGATCTACTTGCCCTCAAAATTTCAATAAATTTGAGCATTCCCTCAAAGAGTAGCATCCAAATCGCTATGAGGCTGCTACCTCACTAACTTTGCCAAAATGTGTTGTTGGGCACTACACGCCCTCATAACCATGTCTTTTTTTCAGCTTTCAATACCTGCAAAAGATTCTAAAACACACAAACAAGATTTGTGCATGCTTTTATGAATCAACATTAGTTAGTGTAACTTTATGTGCATATATAAATTCATTTAAAAACTAGCTTTCATGCACATTCCAATATTGATTTCTTAAAACTGAAAGAAAATACAATGCAAAATTATAAATTTTGATGCGAGAGACATTCAAATGAATGTATATGAGAGCAAAAATTTAATACAAATGTATGATAAACAATTCTTTCCTATCCAAAATGGTTCAAAATATTATTAAAAATCCCTAATTATCATAACTAGAAACTCAATTCACTCAAAAAGGATTCCTTGCAAGTCAACAGCCATCTAAAAGCTTGTGCAGAGATGGCTTCCAATGGTCCAAATATGTCTTATGACTAGTCAAATGAAAGCTCGTAAAGTCTAGAATCTAGCTTCATTCTATGAGCAAGTTATGGCCAAAACAATGAAGCTAGATAAGTGGACATCATACCTCCTGAAATGATATGCAGAGAATTAAATGCTCTCTCGAGGTGCTTTCTAAATATTCAATCATAGCTTGCAGCCATTCATTGGAAAGCCCTTCAAGTCTACTTCCTATCCCAAGTTGAATTATCCAATTTGGATATAATATGAGAGAGTTACGGCCATTTAAGTGGAGGTATGAATGCGAACTTTCCCCTTTCTCTTATTTCCCCCATTTTTTTTCTTTCTCTCTCTTTATTTATTCTTCTCTCTCATTCTAATATTTTTTTCTTCTTCTCTCTATCTCACTTTAGATTTCCTTCTTCTTCTCTCTTTCTCTTCTTTCATCTTTGCACTTTTCTTTCTCTTTCTTTCATTCTCCTTCTCTTTCTCTTTCCTTCTCTTTTTCCTTTTTCTCTTTCTCCATCTCTCTTTCCTTCTTCTCTCATTTTCTCTTAGTCCTCTTTCTCCTTCTCTTTGTTTCTTTCTTTCCTTCTTCCCTTTCTCCTTCTCTCTTGGATGTAGGGATTCGAACTAAAAGTCATCATCAAACCGAATATAGTGTGATGGATAGAATACTTACCTCTCAGCCGGTTATGAATATATAAAGCGTCCCTCACTTCATGACAACCTCCTCTTGAAAGGAAACGTGGTTAGCTTAAGATTGTTTAATTTGTAGGTGCGGAGTTCGAATCCCGCCCAGCTAGCTGGATGGCCGAGACTGATCTTATAGATTCTTTTTGAATTTGCGCGGCCGATTTCTTTTTGCACTCCTGTTGAGGCTACTCGAACTTCGAAATCCATGCCCATCCAAGGCTCCATCGCTGCTCGCGTTTTGTTTTTTTTCGAAGATGGTGAAGATGCCCTCAAAATAGCATGGAAACCTCTCAAGATCTCTCTCTGCTCTGATACCAAATGTGAGAAGTGGAGAATGACATTGTTGGAAGCAGCCAGAGGCACAGACGACACGGAAGCATGTAACGATAGAGCAGGGAGCCAGTCGGATCAATTTCTCAAACAAATATGTTTTTTATCACTTTTCAAAACACTCAACAGTGATTTTCATCACTAATTGTAACATATGTAACATAGAAAACCCGATTTTGTAATCCATAGCTCCATTTTGTGCAAGCCGAGGAGTCCCCGAGCTTGAGGAGCTTAGGTAGAATGCGCGTACCAATTTTTGTTATTTTTAGATACCGTTTACCCTTCCAAATAGCATCTAGGACCTAATTTTTAACTATGCCGGTCACTAGATGTGAAACCGGTCAAAACTAGTCTAGAAACTATAAAAAGAGCTAGAGAGCTCTTTTTTGAGGGTAGCTTGTTGGAGTTTAGAGTTCTTTTGAGCTTGTAATAGTGTTCTTCAGTAATAGAGTTGATTCCTCACCTTCCATTGTGTCTTGCTTGTCTCTTCGTAGTGTGTGTGTATGTGTGTGTGCATTTCTATGCTTCTCACCTTCACTCTCACTTCATCTCACATTCACGATCTTCATATCACTCCTATCTCTTCCGCGGATTGACATTAAGGAGTTGGAGCTTCTTAACGTGGTTCTCACCATTGTGCTAGAGCAACACCAAATTTGGCGCCATTGCCGGGGATCGAGTCTAGGACGAATGTGTGATGGTAAGAGTATAGCAAGAAGTGGCGTTGGAAGGTAAAAATTTCAGTTTTTGTTGGTGTTTTTACTTAGTTTTTAGTGTTTTTCACCTTCGCCACACTCCATCTTCATCACCGCATCATCATCTTCATCTCCAAAAAAATCAGAAAATTCACCATATCCACCCATTCTCCTCATTTCCCCTCATTTGTGCATGTGAGAGAGTGAGAGAGAGCTTTTGTGCTTGTGTGTACTTTTGTTTTCTTGAATTTTCTTGCAGGTACAGAGCTCCTGTGCATCAGGAAGGCTGCAAAAAGGTAAAAACTTCAGTTTCTGTCAAAAATTTCCGTCTGTGTTACACCATCGCGATGGTCTGCAAAGTTCGGAATTTGGAGAAGGCGACCACACCAGCGTGAAGAGCACACTTGCGCCTACAGGAATCCATAGCTGCATTCACAAAATTCATAGTTTGGTGGACCATCGCGACGGTCTCTGACCATCGCGATTGTGTCACACCATCGCGATAGGCTCATGCCATCACGACGGCTTGGCCGGACCATCGTGACGGTCTCTGACCATCGCGATTGTGTCACGCCATCGCGATTGGCTCACGCCATCGCGCCGACGGTGCCACGTGGCAATCTAGACCATCGCGACGGTGCACTTCAGACCATCGCGACGACACCCTCAGACCATCGCGACACTTCAAAAATTCAGACCATCGCGATTGGCTCACGCCATCGCGTTCAGACCATCGTGATTGGCTCACGCCATCGCGTTCAGACCATCGTGATTGGCTCACGCCATCGCGTTCAGACCATCGCGACGGTTCACTTTGGACCATCGCGATTGTCCATGTTGACTGTTGACTGACGCCATCGCGACGGTGCAATTTCACACCATCGCGATGGTGCACTTCAGACCATCGCGACGGTCCCATTTCACGCCATCGCGATTGTGCAAATTCAGACCATCGCGATTGTCCAAGTTCACGCCATCACGACGATGCACCCTCACGCCATCGCGACGGTCCGAGACCATCGCGATTGTCTCAGACCATCGCGATTGTGCACCCCCATCGCAAATTTTAGGGTTTCATTTTTTGGCCAATTTTGGGGCTATTTTTGGGTGATTAGACTCATAGGAGACCCCTTAGCTCATATTTGGAGAAAAACCTGTTTGTCAGTTCTTACCCCCCAGGGCCTGAACGATCATAACTTTTTCATCCGAAGTCCGTTTTTTGAGCTTAATAGCTCATTAGAAATCTCTTGACGAGTACTACGTGACCTCAACTATTTTTTTCTTAAAGGATACGTCTATTTTTAGATAATCTATTTTGAGGTTGACCTAGTTTGGGACTTGAAAGCCAGGGGGCAAGCATTAAAAAGTTGGGCAAAAGGGAAGGGACTTAAAAGGTGTATATACTCAAGTGCTTGATCATCCAACTGTGAATCGGTCTAATATTGGATTTGTCCAGGTCTAGCAAGGGCAATCCAAGGCAACCAAGGCAAGGCAGTGAAGGGCATAAAGCTTGGGAAGCGCGGCTTCTTGGGCATCAGAGCAACCAGAAAAGCTGACTCGAGGTTGGAAGATTACTCAACCCCCTCAGTCAATTCTTAGCTTAGGCTAAACGGTAGTATTGTGGATTAAAGACGATAGGAACGCCTCAAGTTCAAGAGAGTTAAATTTATCAAGTTCAAGACTAAAGATAAAGGTGTGTGACACGAAAACCTAAAGGAAAGAACATAAGTCTGACGGAACGTGAAATCAAAATTATAATGGAAAGTCGAATTCCTGACGCATACATTAAGACAAGAATCTAAAGAAATTTAAAAAGAATCAAGAAAGTAATAACAAAGAATCATTGACGATCTGAGCGTGTACTGAGTGTGCAAGGAAGAAAATTAATGAACCTTAGATCGGGCAAACATGTAGGCAAGTCAGACCGGCGAAGCCTTAGGTCATCAGAGGCAAGTGTAAGAACTACTGCACGATCGTGGGCTCAACAATTGAACACTAGTTATCCCTACGAGAACTCAGACACTAGTGATTCAGAAATGGCATTTAGCACAGACAGACCAGAAGGAGGGTCGAATGTAGCCTACTTAGAAAAACCAGAAGGACCCTATAGGACTCAACTAGAGTTTCTCCGAACCAACCGATTAGGTGCTCGCATCTATGAGGATGGTTTGCGAAGGCAAGTGGTGCAAATGCACAACCCCAATCAACCCATTGGATTGGAACATCCAGTGGTGAAATTCGAGAGAGACGCGTACATAGACAAGGAAGGAACGATGTACATATTAAGTACGCAGCCAAACAATACCAACGAGTTTGGCGTGATTCAACCAGAGACGGAAGAAAAATCTCAAGGAAAAGAACCATTAGAAGAGCCTAGAACACCTAGAGGGAAATCTGTACTGACACGAGTACTAATCCCGGATTGGATCCCTCAGGACAACAGAAGCATAGAGTTGTTTGTAAATAAAGAAACTGATGAAGCCTTTTGGAGATACAAGACAGAACTACTTAGTGAGGTAGGTATCATCACGATATACGAGTTCAAGGACCCGGATACACCTGGAAAGGTCATATACCTGGATGAGACTTCAGAAAGAGTCTTTGTGGTACTTGACCGCGCTAAAAGCACATACACATGGAGAGGTGAATTGGTATTCCCTCCATCTAGAACGAACATGAATACAAGTCAACAAGGGGCAGGAACATCCTCAGCCCATGGAAATCAAAGAGAGGGAAATAAAGAGAGACCAGAAGTAAGCTTCACTCATCCCATAGGGAGAGATAGAACAACCACGGACACTAATAGAGCGGATAGACAAAGAGATCATGGAATACCAGGTGGTAGAGATGATTTTCCTCTACCTAGACCACGCGAACACGCAAGAATACTGAGACCCACACAGTTAGTAAAATCAATGAAGAATTACTTTGATGGGACAGGAGATCCCTATGACCATGTGGCAGAATTCAAGCAAGTACTAAGAGCCGAACAAGTTGAAGACATGTTCACGCAATACAACGCGTTTGGGCTAACGTTAAAGAATACAGCTTTAACTTGGTTCCAACCTTTGCAACAAAGGCAATTCAGAGACATTCATCACTTTTTAGAGTCATTCATCACCGAATTCTCTAAAAGTGGGATTAGACATGACACGTCTTCGTTGATTCATAGCTTTAAATAGACCCCTCTAGAAACAGTAAGACTGGCAGGACGTAGGTTTAGACAATATGTTGAACGATGTCCAATGCAAGAGCTACCCTCACAAGCCAAGCAAGTGTCATTGTTTTTAGACGGCTTGTTGAGCTCTAAACTACGCTCCTATGTGTACCTAAAAGAACCCAGAACGCTAAAGCAATGTGTGAGAATATGCATAGACATTGAGGACAACTTAGGAGATGAGTTGGAACTCTCAAAGGTCTATAAGGACTCAGACTGTTCATCTCTAGCATCCACAAAATTGTCTAGCTCAATAGAAGACCTTGCAGAAAAAGTGGCCCAGAAACTAGGAGTTTCTAGTAAACCTAGGGTGCTAACAAACAAGCGTTGTTACACCTGTGGTGGTGACCATATGGCAAATGTGTGCCCCAATGCACCACAACCACAAGCCAACCCTAGTGGCCAATACTGTACAATTGAGAGAAGATACACGAATCATACGGCTCAGGACTGCCCATACAACAAACAAACCGTGAGACAGAACTACCCCCAAACATACGAGCAGCCAGGTAGGTATCTAGGCAATTACAATGCTCAGCCTTATTACTATAGGCCTCCTCAGAACTACCCATACCAGGCTCAACAGAGACCTCAACCTGTCTTAGCTCAGCAGCCACCCCCACCAGCGAATGTCATCTCAGTCAAATACGCTGCTGCAGAAGAGAACCTAAGTAGGGCCTTAGTGCCTTCTTCACCTTGATCACAGAGAGTGACCCACACTCAAACAGTTTTGACTCCACGCATGTCGATAGCCCACCCGCATATTACACAGAGTCACCAGAACACATGGAGACATATCATTACGATAGTCCACCAGTGGAACCTAGTTGGGAGCCAGACTATGCTAATGTGATGTACACAAACCCAAATCCACGGCCCCAATTGAGACAACAAAGACCACAGGGCCCTAGAGGACCATGCTTTAGGTGCCAAGGAGATCATTTCATAAAGGATTGTCCACATCCCCCGATAACAAGACAATCACAGTACTATAATATCCAAGGCTTTTGTGCCGATTGTGGCAAAGAGCACATAATCAAAGATTGTCCTAAGAACCCTGTTAATGCTTTGAATGTGACACCGATCAACGTGATAGGTATTGTAAATAACGCAGATGGATCCAACCCTACATACGTGCCTATCCAAGCTATAACAAGAGCCCAGGCGCTCTTACAAAACCAAAAGCTTAATCAGGAGAAAGTAGCCGGAAGTAGTGAAGTTGCAGAATCTAGTAGTAAAAAGACGAAATCTTGGAAAGATTCTAGAGAAAGAATTAAGAGAAAATGGAGTAAAAAGATAACTGAGTTGGAAGGAAGTTTGAAGGAATCTAGAGCCAAAATCCTAGAATTGACTTCACAGGACTTGAATCAAGAGAATCCAGCTCAGAAATCAGGATCAGTTTTAGCAGAACCCATACAAGAAAATCTAGACATGATGTTTCGCGCATATCAGACCAAATTAAAAGAGGGACCTCAGGTAGCTGAAATGAGCAAAAACTACCCTCGAGCTGATCTAGAAATTGAGAGAACTAAACTTTGCATGAAGATGGTAGAATTAGCACAAGCTTTGTTCGAAGCCTCTAGATATATTAATTGGAATAACATGGCGAAACCGGAACTACACTTTCAAGGACTAATGGAGAGGCTAGAATACTTGATTGAAAGCAAAGAGAAAAAGGATCAGCCTAGGAACCCTATTGTCCCAGAGACACAGGAAAGGAAGGCACCATCCCTGTCTCAAGTACCCAACACAGATAGTCAAGACAATTTGTCTTCCATACATAGGTACTCACATGAATTTTTGAGAGAAATACAAGAAGAGAAATGGAGAAAGGAACAAGGAACCCATCCTCCTATTCAAGAAATAGATGACTTGCAAGAGAAATTTCCCCAAGACATTCCCTCTATTTACGATGATGTAGAGGAAGAACAACTGAGTGAAAACACAAGATTTGAATCTAATTCTTTACAAGAATTACCTCAGTTCACAGGACCTTGGGAAGCAAAGTCTATTAGTATGAGAGCACCCACGATAATAGTGAGGAATGAAGAATCAGTAATCCCTAGAAACACGGAAGTGATCAAGAACACTAAAGTACAGTGTAACCTTACTCTGGAGGAGTTATTGAAGGTAAAACCAGAATTGTGGAAACATGTAGCAAATCAATTCCCCGAGCTTGCTACTACTCCCTCACAAATAGGATCACAAAATAAGGTACCGGAGATACCCGTAGAAAAGATTGGAGATGTAAGTGAAGGAGAGGAAGGTAACACTTATCTTCCAATAACCCATCAGGGCTACACCACGAAAGCCATCTTAGATTCAGGAGCCGGAGTAGCCATAGCTACCACCGCTTTATGGAAACGTTGGGGTAAGCCAGCATTAAGACCCACCAGGATGAAGCTACAAATGGCTGATGGACACATAGAAAAACCATTAGGCTTACTAGAAGGCATATCTCTCACCACTTGTGGCGTAGAATTTGAGCATACCTTTGCCATTTGTGACTTTGCAAAAAACCATGCTTATGAGATGATATTGGGACGACCATTCATGCGTTAGTTGCAAATTGTACAAGATTGGGGAACTAATTATTTGTACTTGCAATATTTAGGAGTGACTACCAAAGTCAATCTTAAGGACTATTCACATAGAGATGTACCCCCAATACAATGGAATACCATCCATAAGACACCAGTAGAGACGGAATCCGTGCACTCATTAGAATCAGAACCTTCTTGGTTGCATGAGGATACTCATTTATGGATGTGTAAGTAGCAAAACAAGAGGAAGAAAGGTTAGAAGCCAGGACCTTAGGTGCAGAACAACATCCAAGAACCCTTCAGGATCCAGCTTATGCACCTGTAGTATTTCCAGACGAAGAGTTTGAACCCCATGGTTGGGCAGAAATCCTAGCAACCATGGATGTAGCCATCAATGAAGAACAATGGACACCCCACTGTGACGAGGATGGCTATGACATTTCAGTTTTCACGATAGAGCCAATCATATGCGATGCAATTTTAGAAGAGTGTGAACCTAACACTGATGCATTTGAGGATGCAATTTTAATTTAGAATCAATTATCATGGACCCACCCTTTGCATCAGAGGAAGAATATTTTTTCGAAGTAGAGACTCACACTCAGAGACACGAGGAAATTACGAATGAGGTGAGGTTAGCCACGGAAGTGACTAACAAGAGTGAAGGCAAGAAAAGAAAGAAGAAAGAAACCATGTCAGAAAAAGAAGAATCTTTATTTGAAGTACCCGAGAACTTCAAGAAATATGAAATCGAAGATAGAAGGATCATGGTACGAATGCCTAATAGAAAAGCGAATGACGGACAAGTATATGATAACCGAGAGAAAACCAAAAAAATAATAGTTGCTATCGAAGGAGAAGAAGAAAAATGTACATACATAGGGCATGATTTGACAACTGAAGAAGAAGAAGAGCTAGTTGCCCTATTACGCGAATATAGAGATGTTTTTGCTTGGAGTTACAAAGATTTGAAAGGAGTAGATCCAGATATATGTTCTCATAGAATCCCTATGACTCCAGATGCAAAACCGACAAAACGGAAACCGTACACGTACAATGATAACTACGCTGCGAAGATTAAAGAGGAGATAGATCGATTGATAGAAGCAGGATTCATTTACGAAATTGAGCATACCGAATGGGTATCCCCCATTGTGGTTGTGCCCAAGAAGAATGGAAAATTGCGTGTGTGTATTAACCTTAAAAAAGTTAATGCCGCAACGATTAGAGATAGTTATCCTCTTCCTATCATGGAACATCTATTGGAAAGAGTTGCGGGCAAGGAAGTTTACAGCTTTCTTGATGGATTCTCAGGTTATAATCAAGTAGCCATTGCTCCAGAGGACCAACACAAGACGGCTTTTGCCACTGAGTGGGGCATATTTGCATTTCATGTGATGCCATTTGGCTTAACAAATGCACCCGCCACTTTCCAGCGACTCATGTGTCATGTTTTTAAGGAATTCTTACGCAAGAGTTTGAAAGTTTATGTCGATGACTTATGTGCACATTCAAATGTAAGACAGACACATATCCCGGAGTTAAGGCAAATATTTGACAAATGTCGAGAATATCAGGTTTGTTTGAACCCAGAAAAGTGCATTTTCATGGTCAGACAAGGCAAAATTCTAGGACACATTGTGTCAAAAAATGGAATCTCTACGGATGAGGAAAAAGTAAAAGTAATTGCAGATCTACCTAGGCCGACGAACATCAAAGAGGTACAATCATTTATGGGCCATTGCGGTTATTATAGGAGATTCATACACATGTATGCGATCATAGCCAAGCCTTTGTACTCTCTTTTAACCAATTTCGAATGGAGAGATGAATGTGAAAATTCATTCAATGAACTCAAACGCCGTTTGTGCTCAGCACCTATATTGACTACCCCAGATTGGAGTAAGCCATTCCATGTACATGTGGATACATCCAATTATGCCATAGGATGTGTGTTAGCACAACCCACGAATGAAGGTAACATAGATCTCCCCATAGCTTACGCTAGTAGACAATTGAATGCAGTAGAAAGAAATTACACCACGACGGAACGAGAAGGATTAGGGATGATCTACGCAGTGAAGAAGTTTAGGCACTATTTGTTGGCAAACAAATTCAAGTTCTTTACAGATCATCAAGCACTATTGTACTTAGTCAACAAACCATGTAACACAGGACGACTGATACGTTGGTTTCTATTACTCATGGAGTATGATTTTGAAGTCGTAGTCAGGAAAGGAAAGACACATCTTAGAGCTGACCACCTTTCAAGATTAACCTCAGGAGAAGCTCCTCAAGGAGTAGCGGATGATCTACCAGATGCATACTTGTTAAATCTTGAGATAGCACCAGAATGGGCTAAGCCTTTAGTCCTTATTCTCACATATGGACCCAAGAATCCTAGGATAAAGATCAAAGAAGGAGAGATTACCAGGTCTCAGAGATACCAAATAATGGCAGGAAGCATATATAAACAGGATAATCAAAAGATTCTTACTTGTTGTGTAGATGAATCAGAACATGCGAATTGGTTGCAATTAGCACACGTAGGTGCACTAAAGCAACATCATTCAAAACATCGAACATTACAGACTCTGCAGAGACTAGGAGTATATTGGCCTACGATGGAAGCAGATGTCTACAGGTTGTGTAAAGAATGCCATGTTTGTTGTGAAAGACCACCAGTAGAGCATGCTACATTATATCACGTGTCTCTCACACCAAACTGGAGTGAACAATTAGTGACATACTTGAGGACGAAGACATTCCCTCAAGGCATGACCTTAGCTCGACAACGTAGTCTAGAGCAGGAAGCTCACGACTATTCACTTATTGGCGACAATCTATACAAAAGAGGACGAGATGGATATCTAAGACAATGTGTTCATGAGAGCGATTATCTGAGCATACTAGAGACTGCACACCAAGGTGTTGCAGGAGGTCATTTTGGACCCGATAGGATAATCAAAGCCATCCTCTTTGCAGGATTATGGTGGCCCACTCTTCACATGGATGCTCATACCTATGTAAAGAGATGTGATGTGTGCCAAAGAACTCAGTTTCCTACTCGCAGAGATGAAATGCCATTGAAACCCATGATGGGCGGACGTGCATTTTCAAAGTGGGGTATAGACTTTGTAGGACGCATTAACCCCCCTGCAAAAGGTACACATGCGGAATACATTATTGTTGCCACAGATTATCTTACGAAATGGGTAGAGGCAAAAGCCACGAAAAAGAATGATGCACACACAACTACAAAATTCTTATTTGAGAATGTCTTTACAAGATATGGATTGCCTATAGAGTTAGTGAGCGATCGAGGCACTCACTTTCTAAACCAAGTCATTGAATATTTGTTACAGGATTTTATGGTGATTCACAAGAAATCCTTACCATATCATCCTCAGGCCAATGGTCAGGCTGAAAGCACTAATAAGATCCTTTGTAACGTACTGACGAAACTCGTGAACAACAAACGTTCAGATTGGGACAAAAAGTTACACCACGCTGTTTGGGCATATCGAGTGGCCTACAAGACCGTACTCAATGCAACTCCCTTTCAGATGGTTTTTGGTCAGAATGCAGTGCTTCCTTTGGACTTCTTGATACCGACCCTTAAGGTTGCACAAGAACATCAGTGGACCGGCCATGAATTATCAGCAAGAATAATGGACTTGGAACGATTAGGAGAAACCAGGCTAAAGGCAGCAGCAGGAATATATGCAGCGAAGAAGTGACAGAAAGCATATTTTGATGCACATGTGAGAGATAAAGGCTTAAAAGAAGGAGATTTAGTTCTAGTATATACGCTAAAGCAACACGCACGTAAGTTAGAAAAGCGAGGTTATGGACCTATGATCATTAACAGACTCTCAACAAGTGGAGCAGTACAGTTAGCCACTTTAGAAGGAGATATAATGCCTAATTATATTAGTGGCTATAGAGTCAGGCTATATCAGGAACCTCTTATTGAGGATATGCTTAGACGACTCACGTTGGCAAAGAAGCGTAAGGAGGAAGAAAATAGAATACGAGGGGAAGCTCAGGCAGAAGCAATAGAACGCATTAAACGCATGAAGTTAAGAAGACAAGGACTAGGGAGAGAACATTATAACCATCTGGAAACTACACCCAGATACACCATGGCCATGTGTCAAGTAAAGTCAACCACTCATCCTAGTATAGTGGACAGGAGACCATTCATTACAGTCAGGCTAGAACACGGCAACCCTCGCCAAGAGCTCAGGGCTTTAATTGACTCAGGTGCTGCGACTAGTGCGATTAGATGGTCCCACTATAAGGATTCAGGAATAGAAATGCGGCCAATTGAGGCATACCTCATAGGGCTAGGAGGCATGGAAACCCCTTGCATGGGTGAGGTGGACCTTCCTATCCTCATTAAGGATGTAACCATGACAGCGAAACTACTAGTGTGCCATGATGACGACCTGATAGAACCCCTAATCCTTGGCCAAGATTGGTTATACAATCACTCAGTGGACCTAAATCTTAGACAAGGCTCCTTACAGATTGGAACCTTAGAACAGAAGCGAGTGATACCGCTTGACTTCCCTAATGGCATTCCGATTGAAATTTGTAACCCTAGACCCTATGAAATGCATGCGACGGAAGACCAGAAGATCTTGGGTCAGACCAGTCATGTTACGTCTACACCAACCCACTCGGGCTTGGCTAGGGACAATTGTCAATCAGAAGGACGACAGGAGATCTTCCCTAGGGCTTCCTGCAAACTAGAAGGGGCAGCTACCCAACCGCTAGGGCAGTTGACCACAATCAGCGGTCAGGTGGGTTGCATCAGCGGCCAAATGAGCACAACACCCTGCGGTGCTCATCCTTCCAAACTTGCTGCGGACTGGCCTAGATTAAAGATAAAGAACGAATCACTTCCTAATGGGCAGGTCACGCAAGTGTTGGATCTCCCTTCTTTTCCAAAACAGAGCGTCCATTGGACCTCTCAAACCCAACCACGAAGGAGTCAACCACAACAGAGGAACCCAGACCGACGACATCACCAGACAAGGCAAAGAAAGCAGCAGCATCAACATCACAGAACAAGTGGCACGAGACAAATATGGGTGCCAAAAGGACAGCAACCACAGGCTACTAGCAACACTGCAGACGAGAGAAGGACAAAGTTTCAACAGAAGCAGAGTCAGCATCCAAAGTCCCCTCGATCTTCTTACCCAAGTACAAATACTCGGCAGATTTGGATCGCCAAGAAATACCTTACCCATAGACCCACACCCATGCAGATCTGGGTACCCAAACAATGTATTATAGCCCAACCCTCAAGCCATGTAATATATACCCCTCAGAAATCCTTTCATCCCTCAATACCACCAAACCCGATACCGCTTTTTGTCCCTCAGCAGAAACACACCACCCACTCAAGGACTCTTAGGAAATGGATACCGAAACGTATCCAAACGTCTTCTTGTACCCCATTATCTAACAATTCTCCCACCCCGTTTAAACTCCACCCTTGTACTAATTCACCTTCAACCAAACCTTGTATAAATTCATACACCCAAACCCCACATCATGCATAATAACGGCTCATCAAGAAATGTATGCATAATCTGACCATGTAGGTGTCTAGAGACCTGCATTAGTTTTGCAAATAATCAATGCATCAATCACTTCACGACACTTGGCTACACGGGATACACATCGGTTATGGAAAGGGATTGCGGTCTCACCTTATTGGGATCATAATTAATTTCCATGCTAATGTGTTAATCTTTTGTAGCAGATCTTTTCCATTAGCTCATCAGTCATCATGCAAACCGAAGCAGGACCATCAGAAGCTGGCCCCAGTGCACCGATGGCCACTATTGGAGAATTACTAGCGGAATCTTATCCGACGATGCAACCACCAGAGTTTCAAGGTTTTCCAGGACCCATGCCAATCGATGATCCTCCTCGAGGATATACTGAGAAGATTCATCGTAATTCTCACTGGTTCCAAGGCCTAGCAGGACCATTAGCTGATGCTGACTTCATTTTTGAAGCAAATATGACATTTGATGAACGCACATGGGGCAAGTATCAATTCTTCTCAAGAGAATTCGAAGGCCTACAGAACACCCAGGACTTAACTCATGTTTGGGCTAGAGCCGGCTTCACGGAGTATTTCAGTGATCCTCTACCCAAACCTGACTTTTATAGGTGTTATTACTTAATCACCACTTTGCTGGCCTCAGAGAATAAGGACATCCTAGGAACCTTTATTTTGCCTTCTTTAGTGGATGATCCACCTTACAAAAGATTTTATCTTTCGAAGGATTTAATCAGAGCGGCCATCAAGATTCATGGAACACACACTCCAACGGAGAAAGAACGGCTAGTCCCAGAGCAGATGAAGCGTGGTGACGTAACTAAGTGGGAGGATATTTCTGCTATAACACCTGAGCTCTCTAAGCCATTACGGATATGCATGCAGCACTTTGCTTTCCCAGCTCAGGATCGTTTTACCATGCCCCACAAGAGAATCTGGTTTGGATTGTACTTAGCATGTACTGGACCGCAAACGGTTGATCTAGCCAGCTGGATCATTGATCAGCTCTATTTGGCACAACATAGGTGGGAGCGAAAGAAGGTAATCAATGGATGCTGCGCCCTCACCAGGATCATATATATGTGCTTGGCGTATGATTTACCCATAGAGCGTGCCATGACCAGTGAGGAACTGAAAGCATTTAAAGGCACCACTAGGAAGGCTAGAAAGTCTAGCAAAGGCAGAGCAAGAAAGCGGATGAGAGGTACTATCCCGTGCCTACAAGTCCCAAAATCACCCTCACCACAACCATCTCCAGAGCAGTCACCAACAGCAGCCACTTCCACAGTACCACCAATTCGTATACGGTTATCTAGACCAGTCACGCTGGAGGGCACCACCAGTACTGTCGCAGCCCAAGCAGCCACAACCACAGAACCTATCACCACAGCAGCTGAACTTCCCACCACTATTGGTGCGGAAGCTTTGTCTTTTCCAATACCGCATTTAGAACCAGGACAAGCAGAGCCACTGGACCAAACCTTTGATTTTGAGATGCCCGATGCATTCTCCAATCAGTTCCAGTTTTCAGAAGGACAATTGTTTTCTCAAGAATTTGAAAGGCCTAGCTACCCTACCACACCCAGGGATCAGCCACAAGGACAGGTCGTGTCCAGCTCTGATGACGAAAGGACGGCAACCGATGACGACGAAGGAGACGACGAAGCTAGCCAGGGAACATATGAATCCCAAGAGCAGGAACAGACAGATGGCCAAGGCCAACAAACAGACACACATGGTGACACAAGTACCCATGAAGATGAAACTTACGAGGCAGCAGCTTACACACTCGCTATCAAGAAGCTGTATAGAACTATGGAAAAAGTTTGGGCACGCAAGAAGCTGACAGAGGAAGAGAGCCAAAAAATAATAGAACAAGAACTTGTCACAGGCGGATTCGAAGACGCATACATCAAAGGATTCCGCGAGTTAGTCAAATCAGTAGGCTCCAACGAAGCACTTAGGTACTTACAAAGAAAGCCACTACCACAGTTTGACCCCCGCAGAGTACAACTACTGTCAAAGCCCGGCGAATACGTTCGTGTACCAACCGCAGCACAATCTTTAGTACAAGCCAGGGAGGCACGCCTCGTCCCTGAAAGTTCGGTGGCAGTTGAAACCATCTTTGTAGATTCCCCACCCCGCGCTCCAGCTGTACAAACCTCAGTAGTCACTGAAGTACCGACCTCACCACCCGTCCATCCAGCCTCCCCTCTTCACCCTCCTTCCCCCAGACCGACACCTTCATTCGCCGGTGGTGTTGCAGAAATCGTCTCTACGACCACTCACCCCACAATTCCCGTACCCATCAGCCCTAGTCTATCCCTTCCCACTCCCACCTTTCTACCCAACCCATTCCTTCATCAATCGTTTCTATCTTTCCCCACAACTCCAAGACCCCTTTTTCCATTTCCCCCGCCCTTAACCTTCTCCCCCGTCTCACCTCCCCGACCCACTGTAACCCCTCTTTCCCCTTTCCACCAAGCTGCTCCAGCCAGCCCCCCTGTAAATTACCCCTCAACCTTTGTAAATCCCGTATTTACACCAGCACGAGCACCCACGATCACACCCATATTCATGGTCACCGCACTAGATACGTCCACTGACACGGACATCTCACCACCCACTGCACCATCACTCACTTCACTCACGCCACAAACATTTTTAGGCACATCACAATTTTCAACAATCACTACATCATCCACCTTCCCATCCCCATTCCCCGTTCCCGTTGCATCTACACCAACTGCATCTTCATTTAGCACCCCGTTAATACTATCACCCACTGTAGATAATGCATTTCGACAGATGTTCATGTGTATGACGCAAGTAAGAGATGAGTTCACATCTCTTGGTGATAATTATCAGCAGCTCCAGAGGACCACCAATGACTTACAGTCGCAGCTTAATTTATTGTCTATTGAGAATGCCTCTCTGAACACCCGATACCAGGAATTACGCGAGGCTTATCACAAATTGGAACTAGAAAGCGAAGACAAGACCAAGGAAGCCACTGCTGACTTGGATAACTTATTAAGAGCCCAGACAGTCCGCAATGCAACGCTCACACGAAACATGGGCTTACTACGAAGACACCTAGCAGCCGCCAAGGAAGAAAACCTGCGCTTACAGGATCAGAACGGAGAAAACTTAGAAGCAGCACTCGACCACCCCGACCAACCACTCAGTCCTAGCAGGTTCAAAGCCATTCCTTCAGACTCGATGAGAATGCTGCTAGACGATCATGTGAGATTGCTAGATGAATATGACCACATGAACGAGGAGTTACAGAAACTCAAAGAAGATCACAAATTACTCCAGTTACGAGAACCGGCACACCAAGACATACCCGAACCTGTGGACCCCTCTCCTGACCTCCTAGAGGAACTCAACTCATTACGGGCCCAGGTATCGACCCTTGAATCAAGGATTGCAGTATATGAAGCACCACCATGGCCAGATTCCCCACCTGAGCTACCAGCTGAAGAAGAAACGGTCACCATCCCGGTGGAGGAAACATTTGAAGAAGCGTACGAGCCACAACCCATCCCAGGCGGACGCGTCACGGCCGAAGGTCAGATGACGTACGAACTTCCGACCCCCGCGTGGATGAAGACTATTGAGGAACTTGGAACAACGCACTCAGCGAGAGTAGAGGCACAATTACATGCCATGGCGATGATAGAAGAAAAGATATTACAGTCTCCATTCTTTGCTCATTTGGCCCCGCGATGATACATATCTGGGCACGAGCTACAGTATAAACCGTACTTCATGTTAATGGCTGAATACTAGTTAGCCATTGAGAAAGAGACAGGTAAGAAACCATTGCATGCAACTCAATTCGAGGTGGATGATTTGCCACTAGATGCACAGAAAGGAAGGATCTATCAACCAGAGTGGCGAAAAGATTTACTACAGCAGTATCCAGAGATGATGAGTACATGGGTAAAGGCACCTTTGCATTTGAAGTATAATCCGTGTTGGGGACCAGTGCCACGATGCCGCTCCTAGACTGCCTTTGCTATTAAGGTACAAAACAATAAGCAGTGCCAAGACTGGTTGAATTACCCCTATTTTAAGCCACCCATTGAGTTACCAACTGTTGGCTACATGATGGCTACAATTCGCCACTGGCTCCCTAGATTAAAGCATATGGATGATATAGCGGCGCATATGACTGTCAAAATTTTTGACATGATGCAAATGATTTTTAAAGTCTTCCGACGCGTCAAGGCACCCCATGTCAACACCCCGGGCTTTGAGCATGGCAATTTCGATCTGGTATATGATATGAGTACAACGCCATCGCTACAGGTGTGTTATGCCTGGCATAGCAGAGTCAAGTATTTACCGGCGTGCTACAAGCAAACATTCGAAGAAATGTTCACCACCGATTTCTGGAAATACCACTCTGAAGTGTTCATCAGCAGGCCGACTCACTTATTGCAATTATTTGCCTGTGAACAGTTGGTGTATTCCACGCATTACAGACTCCCACCATCAGATGAACCACAACCAGTTAATTGGGAGAAGCTCGAGGCAGACCTAGCCCGAGGCATTCGAGTATCTGAACACACCCTCTCTCACGACCTCCTACAAAACTACATCCGACAGACCGCACAACAAGGTTCTGTCGAGGACGACAGAAGCGAGAGGGAGGGGGGTGTTGGAAGCAGCCAGAGGCACAGACGACACCGAAGCATGTAACGACGGAGCAGGGAGCCAGTCGGATCAATTTTTCAAACAAATATGTTTTTTATCACTTTTCAAAACACTCAACAGTGATTTTCATCACTAATTGTAACATATGTAACATAGAAAACCCCATTTTGTAATCCATAGCTCCATTTTTTGCAAGCCGACGAGTCCCCGAGCTTGAGGAGCTTAGGTAGAATACGCGTACCAATTTTCGTTATTTTTAGATACCGTTTACCCTTCCAAATAGCATCTAGGACATAATTTTTAACTATGCCGGTCACTAGATGTGAAACCGGTCAAAACTAGTCTAGAAACTATAAAACGAGCTAGAGAGCTCATTTTTGAGGGTAGCTTGTTGGAGTTTGAGTTCTTTTGAGCTTGTAATAGTGTTCTTGAGTAATAGAGTTGATTCCTCACCTTCCATTGTGTCTTGCTTGTCTCTTCGTAGTGTGTGTGTATGTGTGTGTGCATTTCTATGCTTCTCACCTTCACTCTCACTTCATCTCACATTCACGATCTTCATATCACTCCTATCTCTTCCACAGATTGACATTAAGGAGGTGGAGCTTCTTAACGTGGTTCTCACCATTGTGCTAGAGCAACAGACATGCCTAGGACTCACCCCCCAGCCTATTTATAGCCCGTGCATAGTCACCATCTAGAGTTCTCTCTAAGGTCCCTCTACTCATTTGGCCATCATGAGTAGGTCCTCGTATGAACTCTCTGGCTTTTGGCCTTGGCTATCCCCCGAGCAAGGAGCTTCTCTTTCCTCCAAGCATGAACATCTTTGGAATATAACAATGAGTTCCCATCTTGGGACCTAGTTATAAAGATCTTAATCTTTTTGGAAGAACAAGTAAAATAGGTTTCAATCAATTGGAGCCTACAATAGTTAGATTAATCCCTATGGATTCTAGTCCCTTAAAAGTGGATTCTCAAAACTATGAAAAGTTTTGAAAGAACATTGAACCCGCTTTTTAAAAGCTATTTCTCTCTGAAGATAAAGATGATGTTATATCCTTTTAGAATTAGATAGATAATGCACCTATACCATTCTATTGGTTAGGCAAGGAATTATACAAATAGATTCCCCTCTATGTTTGGAGGTAAATTTAAGACAAGCAAATCCACCCATTTTATTAATCCTAAAGGTACAAAGTATGTGTACATCTAAGAGGAAGTAATTTGGGCAGGGATTATGAAAGATTCATCTTCCTTTTAAAACTTTTGACTGAACGAAGCTTGTTCATGCTCCGTTGCGGTGTCCTTCATGTCCGTCACAATGAGGTGCTTCGTTGCAGCATAGCTTTTTATTTGGTGAGTCATCGAAGTCTGCACTCTGCATCAAGGCCTCCTGCATGTCGACAGCAACAATGAACATGGAACTTATATTTCGAAACTATCGCGCGGCAAAGTAGAGAGAGAAGCTGTCCTTCGTGAATCTCACCGTCCATCGCGAGATTGATCGCTTTGTGTCCATCGTGAATGGCCGTCCATCGCGATTGATGAATAACAACGCTCCGCTGCTGTGTCCATCGCGATTGAGTGTCCCTAGCGACAGATAGTTTTAGTTCCTCCACGATTGACGGTTTTAGTTCCTGCGACTGATGGTTTTCTCCCCGTATTTTTCACGACTGATGGTTTTCATCTCGCGATTAACGGTTTTGCAAAAAGGGCGCGCATTTGAAGGTTTTCTACCTCGTGACCTGTGAGGGCTGCGCGACAGTCGGTATTCCTCCTTTTGAGGGGGATTAGAGTGTAGCGACAGTCAATTCAAAGTAAAAAGTTGCACGCAAAGCTATTACCTGTCGCCCCCATCTCGGGGATTGTGCAGAATTCCTCTCTCTTCTTCTTGTCGTTTGGCACTACTCTTTAAAAATTAGCTAATTTAAAAATTAGAATGGAAGTTATCTCTTAGCCGTTTTTCTTTGTGTCGTCGCCTCTCCCAAGCTTTAACCGTAGAAAAAGTAAGAGGCCTCTTCTTTTAGACCAAAGAAAAACAAACTTGAAATAAAGAAGTGTTTCTACGATCGAGCGAGGGATCAAGAGAGGAAATATATCAAGAAAAAGAAGAAAAAACAGAAAAGAAAAATAGAGCTATGCTTTAATGTGAGACGCTCGTAGATCCTAAGCAAAATGATGGATCCTAAGGAAATTAAGTCTATAGTAGACTTCAATGTAAGTTTTTGAGGTAATTGCAAGTACCACTTTGGTGAAGTGTCTTTTCCTTCAATCTTGTTTGTTTGCTCCTTGCAAATTAATTCGCGACAATCTACTCCTTTCCAACCTTTTTTTTTGTCGGGCCTTTGTCTTGGATTTGGCGATCCCCTCATTTGTGAGAAGTAACCTGGCCCCTCCCTCGGGGGAGACCGGTAACCTAGCCTCTCTGTTGGAGGGGGGATCTTGCGCCACCCTTGGGGCCTGTGAGAGTGTTGAACCCCCCTTGGTCTCCCTCAGTAGATCCGCAATTCTGTCAACTCAGGAGGAGCTCAAGAAAGTTTGCCTTGTCAGCCAAATGTTTGGCCCTAGGCCCCCGCTCGAAACCGTGCGACAATGGCTTCACAACGAGTGGTTCCCCCATGGGGTAATTGTTTGTAAGTGTCAGTTCTTACCTGCAAGCCACATGTTTGCTATTCTTTGAAAATGAAGATATGGCGTTTCGAGCCCTAAGTGTCGGAACCTTGCAACTCGACCGGGCGACCCTGTGCCTATCCAGATGGTCCCCTGATTTTACTCCCGACAAATCGAAATCGCTTCGGTACCCTCTCTGGGTTGAGCTCCCTAATGTGCCATACTTCTTGTACAACTTCGTGTCAGACATTGTTTCTCTAATCGACAACCCGTTGTTCTCACGCGAGGACATTGGTGGTCTCATTTATGAAGGTGCAAGACACTCGTTCAATGCTTGGTGGCACCCTCAAATCTGTGTCAAGGCTGACCTTGCCGCTTCCATCGAAGATCAAAGTGGACTTGGGCGAAGGGGATGTATGGGAGCAAGACATCAATTACAAAAGCCTTCCCAACATGTGCTTTCGTTGTGGCCAACAAAGTCACATGATTAAAGATTGCCCCTTGAGACAAAAAAGCAATCGAAATCAAGAAGCCCCTAGAAACGCTCAAGACAACAAAGGGGCAATGACTCACTCGACGAAGGAAGAAGAAGTCAAGGGCCCCCTTAATCTAGAAGCTTATGCAGATGGGTTCATCGAAGTCAGAAGAAGAAGGAAAAGAAGCCCTAGGGCGACTTCTGAGTGAAACAACATGTCATTTATCCCCTCCAGCAACTTGTATTGCAATCTGGAAAAGGAGATCAATGAGTTTGACTACCCAGGTGGGAACCAACTTGAGGTGGACACCAACGACAAAGCCCTAGAGATCCCTGACAATAAAGAAACCTCCTAGGAGGGTTACACTACAAGCAAAGAAGACAACTTTACTACTAGTAACGCATGCATAGTGAAAGTTCCATCATCGTATCGACTATTCTGGGAACGGTGTCGAAAACGGTGCCCAGTGCTCCGTAGTTACCAGAAACGAATCGGACTACAGAACAATTAAGAGCATATGAGGAATGGAATCAAGGAGCACGAAAGGTAATGTATTGGCTATCTGTTAGCATACAGGATAGCATGATTGGACACATACAAGATGCCAAAACTCAAAAAGAGGCTTTGAACAGTTTGGTCACTTTGTACGAGACCAATACAAAGGCATGGAAATTGCAACTCAAGAACGAGCTGCATACATTGGAGAAAAAGAGCATGTCGGTAAGTGACTACACTCTAGAAATCAAAAGCATATGTGAGCCACTTGCATCTATTGGCGTGAATGTAGATGATGATGATAAGGTGGAAGTGTGCCTTCGTGGTTTAGGAGCTACATATAAGCAGTTCAGAACTTCTATATAGACCAGGGAAAATATTCCGACTTTTGCTGATCTGGTATCTATGCTGATTATTGAAGAAAAGAATCTTGGTGAGGACTCAAACTCCCAAGGAAAGCCCAGTTCTGAGCAGGTATTCTACTCTGGCAGAGGAAGAGGCAGAGGTCGAGGTTTTGGAAGTGGAAGAGGAAATAGTAACCAAGACCAAGGTCAACAACAGAATCATGTAGGAGGAAGAGGACACTTTGGAGGCAGGGGGAGCCAAAGAGGTCGCAAAAATTTCCAAAGAAATGATTCAGGTAATGATAGTAAAGGATGCTGGAATTGTGGTAAACCTAGACACTTTGAACGTGATTGCAGGTTAAAGAATCAAAATAACAAAAGGCAGCAAAACAACTATGCATCCACAAGTGCAGATGATTCTGAGAAGCTGTTTATGGTTCAACATCACATGATGAATACGATGTCTGCTGGTGTTTCAAAATTGAATGATAATGTCTGGTATGTTGATTCAGGTGCTTCAAATCACATGACCAGTCATGCGGAATGGTTTAGTAGTTTGCAAAAAATGCCAGTTCCTGGATATGTTGAAACAGGTGATGATACATCGCATCCTATTGAGCATACAAGAAACATAACATTATCTATGGAGGATGGGAAGGTAAAACATCTTGCTGATGTGTTGCATGTTCCAAATATAACAAAGAATCTGGTTTCTGTTGGACAAATGGTTGACCAAGGATTACAAGTCAGGTTCAATGCTGATGGATTATATGTAGAAGAGTACAAGCAAGATGGACGATTGGTTGCCAAAGGAAACAAAGTGGGTAGGATGTTCACCTTAAATGTGAAGATTCCTGAAATGAATGCAGCCATGTTTGCAAAAGGTGCAGGAGTTATTGCAAATATAGAGATATGGCACAAACGGATTGGACATGCAAACTTGCAAAGGCTGAAAATGATGCAGTCAAAGGAGACTGTCCATGGACTACCAAATTTCAAAGTTGCAAAAATGTAAAAGGTATGTGCAGCATGTCAATTTGGTAAACAGTCAAGAGCATCATTTCCACATGACAAACATGTTAGTGAGAATGTACTAGAAGTAGTACATACAGATGTTTGGGGTCCAGCAAAGACCACATCTATGGGTGGTTGCAGGTTTTATGTTACCTTCATTGATGATCATACACGCAAAGTATGGGTATATTTCATGAAAGAGAAGAGCGAGGTGTTCACTCACTTCCAGAATTTTAAAGCTATGGTGGAAAAGCAGACAGGGAAGTACATTCAAACATTAAGATCTGATGGAGGAGGTGAATACATGTCAAATGAGTTCAGCAGTTTTCTAAAAAATCATGGAATTCGGCGTCAGTTTTCATGCAGGTACACACCACAACAGAATGGTGTTGCTGGACGCAAAATTCTTTCCTCACTTGGAGGTGCAGCTATTACATGGAGCAGTAAGAAGCAACCCACTGTTGCTTTGTCGAGTACAAAGGCTGAGTATAGAGGTGCTGCAATGGCAGCATGTGAGGCATCATGGCTGGAGATGTTACTTGCAGATTTAGGTGTGGAAGTGGAAAAGCCTATCACTATCTATTGTGATAATCTTAGCAGCATACAGTTAGCACGGAACCCTGTTTTCCATGCTAGAACAAATCATATGGAGGTACATTATCACTTCATCAGAGAGAAGGTATTAGCAGGTGATATTGATCTTGTTTATGTGAGAACAGATGAGCAGGTTGCTGATATTTTCACCAAAGCACTTGGAGTTGAGAAGTTGAAGAAGTTTCGGAAGATGCTTGGATTACAGGATATGGCGTTGAGCTTGAGGGGGAGTGTTGAGATATCAAGCTCAACATGTGATGATCCAGGATGACACGTATCAATTTTTCGTTTCTCTAACATGTATAGTGGTCACGTCGGTATATGTCAAGGATACTTCATTGACCTTTATTAGATTTATCTACCGAGAGTGATGGCACATTTATTTCTTGCCAGCTCACTCATTCGCGGACATTAGGTTTTTCCTTATGTACTAGTCTTTATATATTGCACTGGTTGTATTCTTGTTTTTAAGGTCATTCTTGTACATTCCTTTTATGTAAGAGAAGAAGAAGAAGAAGATCATTCTTCCTTGCCTCAATCTATGTGTGTGCTTTTCCTTGAGAGTGAGAGTGTGTGTGTGAGCTCTCTTCCTTATCTCCTTCCTTGTGACATTCAATAGATTAAAATTGACGGAGAAGACCTCCAGAAACGGCTTAGACATGTCTCCTCGACCCATGTTTGGATTTCAACGGCGCACCAGCGGGGGTCCGGTGGAACGGTAATTGGTATTAATCAATTTTGGTTTGAAAAGCTTGAGAACTCCATTGAAGATGAATGCCATCGATGGATTGTTGTTTGTTTTGGTGCTCCTTTTTGTTTTACTTTAGTTTCCTTGTATGCCCCTAATGGGGAGTTAGAGAGACTGAACACTTGGGCCTCCTTGGACTCGCTCCCCCACAAGGTGCTTATTTGTGGTCACTTCAACATGGTGGAGGACCCTATGGTTAGATGGATGGGCAAGGGCAGGGTCATCGATAGTCGGGAGAAAGAAACATGGGACAAAATCAAACTACACTTGGATTTGGTCGAATTCAAAGACTCGAATGGCTTTTCTTGGTCAAATCTTCAAGCGGGCGAGGACATGAGGAAAGCTAGACTTGATAGATGATACATCTCTCAGAGTTTTACTCATGAGTGGGACCACCCTTCCCTCTCGCAACGCACCGACCTCACCATCTCTGATCACTACCCGATCGTTATCACTTTCCAACCTTCCACCAAGATCCGCAAGGCTCCTTGGTTCCACGCCAGTGCACCCTCCTTCTCTCTCCCCTCCCTCCATCAAGAAATTGCTCATGTGTGGAAGGAGGCGTTTTCCTCCAGCTTGTCCCCAGCCAAGTGGTGGAGAAGTGCGGTCGATAAGTCACGATAGATGATGATTAGATCAGGAAGATGCTCGAGACTGTGCGGCGGGATCATAGAGAAGCTCTATATCATAGACTCTAGAGGCTTGAGGAGGTAGTGAACAAAGGAAAATCTCAAGCCCAGAAAGGTCTTCAAAAAATCTGAGCGCTGCTGAGATACGAGGAAGAAATACACAGGAAAAATTTGCAAATTTTCTTCAAGGAGTGGTGGGCTGGCAAAGCCGATAAACCCACCAAAGAGGTGTGCCATATCCTTAAAAGGAAACATAAGAGAGAATCCATCCCCTTACTGCTAGACTTAAATGGAAATGTATGCAATACAGAAGAAGATAATTTTGGGATCATTGAAGGGCACTTCACAAGACTCCTTGGGACCTCAAACCCCCTCTCCCACCATAGAAGGGACTGTATGGCAGCCATATCTAGGGTTTCCCCCCATAGGATACCACTCAACCTTCGCTCCCTGCTACATGCCTCTTTCTCTGAAGCAAAAATCATTGAGGTCATTGATGCCCTCCCTTCTGGTAAAAGCCCGGGACCTGACGGGCTTACTAATGATCTCTTTAAATCCTTCAAGTTGGTCGTTGCCAACCCTCTTTGTCTGGTTTGGCAAGAGGCGCTCAAGTTTGGCGTGCTTCCTTCTTATCTCAACAATGGCATTATCAAGTTAATAAACAAAAAAGGGGAAAAGAACAAAATAGAGAACTGACATCCTATTACAATGCTCCAAACAGAATACAAGATCATTGCCAAAGTCATTGCCAACAGAATCTCTTGCCACTTGAGAGCGTGGTTAAGCAAGGACCAAAAAGGTTTCATCAAAGGCAGGTCAATTTTGGAAAGCATTTTGGGAAGGTCTTGAATTTGCAAATGAGTCTAAACAAGACATGATCTTCCTCAAAATCGACTTTGATAAAGCCTACGAAAGGCTGGAATGGGACTATATTTTGCAGTCGCTCCAAGATCTTGAATGTAGTCAGAAATTCACCAAGATGATCGCGACCCTTCTCGAAAACGCATCGACCCAAATTAACATTAATGGCAAACTTTCGAAGGTGATCAAACTTAGAAGATCTATCAGACAAGGGTGCCCATTGGCTCCCCTCCTCTTTGCCATTTCCACTGAAGGGCTTAGTAGGCTGGGGGAGCATCACTTGGAAGCTGGTAATATCAAAGGCCTCCGTTTGCCTCATGACCACAGTTAGATCACCATGAGAATTTTTGCCGATGATATGAACGTGTTTGTTCACAATGATAGTACCAGCCTGGAGACGTTTTGGAGGTGTCTGGCTACTTTTTGTGAAGCCTCTGGATCCTTAATCAACCACTCTAAGACCGCCTTTAGAGCTATTGTTGGGTCACATCCCGACCCTCTCATTGATCATGGTTGTCAAATCATTCCGGAGGGCCAAATTTTTCGGCTTCTTGGGATCCCCTTGGGGTTTGGCGTCTCTATGGAACAACGGTGGAACTAGGTGCTGGCCAAACTCCAAAACAAACTTAACTATTGGAGAGGTATGCAAATCAATCTTGCTGGTCGTGCTATGGTTATGAACACGTTCCTTCTTTCACCTACCATTTATTTCCTTTCTTATTGGAGACCGAAAGAGCAAGATCTTTCCAAACTGGATACTATTTGTAGAAACTTCCTTTCGATGGGTGACCACAATAAGAGGGGGGTGCCTAAAATCCAATGGTCCATCTGCACCAGCCTTAGAGATAGTGGGGGACTTGGTATCCTGGACATTGAGTGCATCACTAACAAACAGACCAAATGTATGATTAAGGCTTGGTGCAACGGGGAGGCCTCGTGGGCCAAGTTGATCTTCAGAAACAAGAACGAGTTGGCTCTCATGGGTTTCCCAAATTGGAAGAATCTTGAAATCTTGACCTGCTATTTTCCCCCATCCCCGTCTTCCCAAAACGCTCTAATCTCATGTGCTCCGTATGGAAGAGTTGGAACAAAGTCAAAAGCTACACAAGAATTAGTGAAGACTGGAAGTGGGCAGCCGGTATCAGACAAAACGACTCTATCTAGTTTCTGATCCATGGCATCCGGAGTGTGAAATCTTCGAACATTCAAAATGCTAAGAAGTTATGGAACAAAGGCTTCAAAAAATGGAAACATCTCTGGAAACAAGACACCAACCGTTGGATCAACTTCGAGGATATTGACCCTTGTGTCAACATTTCGTACGAAGAATGGAACACTTTGCAAAGCAGACGTCTCGCCTGGGACCGACACAAAGTTCGCCTTCTCATGGGACAAGACACGCCAAGCTCGCATGGTCTCAAATGGCACAATGGGAATAGCCTATCAAAAATCCCGAACATCAAAGAAATGATTGACTATCAGGTTAGCCTCAACAAGAAGTGGTGCTTGTCATGGACACGGCTTCGGTGGGACATGAAGTTCATGGCTATCTGGCACCCCCTCATAGAAATCAAAAAGTATGTCCTCTTATGGCAAATTCTTCAGCATGGAATGTGGACCAGCCTTAAGGCTAGCAAATTTTGTGGGATTCCTCCCTAGTGCAAACGCTGCTACCGGTCTATCGAAGATGTTTCACACATCTTCTTTACCTGCCCCAACTCCAACAGACTCTAGCAGACGGTTGGAAAGAAAAATAGACTTCAGAAACATCTCAGTTGGCAGCAAGCACTGTTGGGAGAAGCGATCGGCTGCTCCGCGACTCTCTCGAACGCCATCAGAGGGGAGGTCCTATGGAAAATCTGGCAGGAAAGATGTGCTTTCAACTTCGATGACTCGCCCAACGAGTGGTCAATTGAGAAATCGTTGTTCCTCCTTGGCAAAAGGATTGTTAACTGTAAGAAATCCCCTCCCTTCAGGCATCATCAAGTACTCCTTTTGATCAATAACAAGCTTAAACCCATGAGGGTGATGAGAGGGTGATTATCCTTCTTTCTAATGCCATCTAAGCTCTGTGAAAGCTTCCCCTTTTTATGGGATTTGGGGGGTCCCGTGGGCACTAGTCCCCTTCTCTTGTACTTTTCTTTATTTAATTCAAGTTCGGGAGAGTAGGCTAATTCCGAACTTCCTTTATATTAAAAAGTTGGATTCTAACTTGACAGATGAATCTGTTATGGAAACCTTAAGTAGCATTTTGCTAGGTCCATGCACAAGTGGTGCAAAGCAATGGACCAAGGTAGTAATGTGACTGAAGTCACTTTGTATCCACCTAATTCACATGTTTGAGCTATGCACAACCAGATGGCACATAGCTTAAACAAGGAAATAGCCAGGGATATTCTTTCCACCCTTTTCATTCTTTCTCTATTTTGCATTCGACTCAGCTCTTTTTTGTATGCAAAACTAGATGGAACTTTGAAAGGCCAAATGGCCACCAGACACTTCGTTGTATCTGTTCTTTAATAAAACATATAGTGGCCTCGTTTGTCACAGACTATAAGTTCAATCGCATTTGTAAGACCTAAGAAGTCTGTATTCGTGCTCCCTATGTACTATGTTTTCTGCAGCCTCTATGCGGAGTACTGCGTACGGCCTTTGAGAGCTCGGTTTTCTACTCCGAGCATATCGTTGTGGAGCTCTCGAGAATGAGAGCGCACTGTGGTGCATCGCTTAACCGTGACAATCTCTTTCCACTAAGCTACACTCTTGTGGTGTCTAAAGAAGGGGAAAGACTAAGGTTGACATTAGCTTGAGCAAGTTTTGGTCCCTTAAAGCTTCATTCTTTGCTTTCAAAGCCTATTTCTGAAGCATTTTTGGGGTGTCGTTTGGAGCCATTTTGGAGTACTTTCGCACATAGTTCTCTTCACAGAGGTCCAAGAACATCAAGAAGAGTGTTCTTTGTACTTCTCAGACAATAAATATCAACCTTTGGGGCTGTATTTTCAGCCACACTCGTAAAACTGCAGGTTTCTCGAGAGGTTTTAAGTTTTGGTGGGAGGAGCCACTGCAAATTTATGCAGGTTTTTTAAGCTTAAAACATCAGAGTTGATAGAAACTTGCAGGTGTTATTGGCTAGTTTTTGGGCTATGTATTCAGCCTTTTAGTGTCATTTTACTGCATATACTGAGCACATACACACCATGTACGCTTCTTTGGATACTGCTTATGTACTTCCATGTGGTCATTGATATAGCGGTTACGTTCTTTGCATAAAGCCTTTTACACTTGATAAAGAGGGTCGTGATGAGGTCTTCTTAACTGGGAGACACCCAGATGTCGGGGTCTCTTCGGTGATGCAGGTGGAAGACTTACCTATCCTTGCCATAGGAGATGTATGATAGTTGTTCATAGGTGCCAGATAAGCCTAGTTGGCTTCTATTGAGTAACTAATTATATGCAGTGGAGTTAGTGATTCACTATGAAGGTAAACATGTCAATACTTGCAATTTTATGATACTTTGACACTACTCATATGCTAATTTTGCAGAGGATACTCCGGCAAAATTTTTCCAGATTTCTGGTTTAGCCAACTATATAGTGGTCGATTTACTCCTTGATATAATTATTTGTTGGTGTTTGGACTCCTCTAGCTCCATTATCATTCTATTCAATTCTCTACCATCATGACATTAGAGGTCTCCGGCACATCCGGTGGATCAGGGTCTAGTGCTAGTGTTCCGAGGAGGAGCTATAACTTGGAGGGCAAAGACCATTTTGAGATCTCAAAATTTGACGGCACAAACTTTGCTCTATGGAAGAATCAGATTAAAGATGTGCTGATTCAAAGGAGGCAATGGAAGCCAGTAAATGGGATTTCAATGAAGCCTGCTGACATGGATGAAGATGATTGGGATGAGTTAGATGAAATGGCCAGGTCTACCATTCGCTTGCACCTGACAAATAATGTTTACTTTACAGTATTAGACCATGAAAGTGTAGAGGAGCTTTGGAAGAAGTTATGCAATACATATGAAAAAGAGACGGCATCAAATAAAGTTTATTTGATGAGAAAATTAAGTTGCTACTCATCTAAATGCGTTTGATGCTATATTCTCCCAGTTAGAGGCTCAAAAAATGGATATGGATAATGAAATGAAAGCATTATTGTTGTTATCCACCCTCCCATCATCATGAGATACATTTTTCACAGCTATTAGCAACAGTGAACCTGGTGGTAAACTCGTCTATGATGACATATGTGGAGCACTCTTGAGTGAGGAGATTCGTAGAAAATCTATGGTTGGCACTCAGAGTGGAGATGCATATAATGTTCATGATTCTTACCAAGGAAAGAATCAGCAACGTGGCAAGAGCAAGAATAAGGAAAAGAATGGTCAACAGAATAAGAGTAGAAGTAAATCAAGGAAGAGGGATATTGAATGCCATTATTGCCATAAGAAAGGACACATGAAGAAAGATTGTTATGCATTAAAGAATGGTAAAGGTAAAGGACAGAATGTTGATGGGCATGTTAAACAGTTACCTGCACCATCTACTTTGATTGTGAAGATTGAAGAAATTAATGCTATTTTTGATGATGCTGATGTGTTGAAACTTGATAGTACTCTGCCCTCTGAGGCACTTATGGCTGATTCTCTTTCCCACACCTGGCTGCTAGATTCTGGTGCTTCTTTCCATGTGACACCACATAGAGAATGGTTCTCCATATTATGATCATCTTCGAGTTTTTGGGTGTGAAGCATATGTTCATATACCCAAGAATCTTGGACAAAAGTTGGACAATAAGTCAAAGAAATGCATTTTTGTTGGATATGGTCGAGAAGGACAATTTGGATATCGCTTATGGGATCCTGAAACATGGTCAATGATCAGAAGTAGTGATGTCATTTTTAATGAGTCTAGGATGCATAAACAACCCATTATGGAGGTTGAAGTGAGAAGAATGGTGTTTGAGGATAATAGTCCTCCGGTTAGCATGCATAAAAATGCTGCACATAGAGATGTTCAAGAGAATGTCCATTCAGATCAGTCTGCACATGTTCCTATTCAGCAACCATTGAGATGTTCTGCATGTGTCTCATATCCACCTGATAGATATGTTCCAGGTTTAGATTTTGTTATGCTTAAAGATTTCGATGAGCCTTCTTGCTACAAAGAGGCTATGCAGATAGAGGATCATGTCAAGTGGGAGCGTGCCATGAAGAGTGAGTTGGATTCAATTCACAAGAATGGTACTTGGGACTTAGTACCTTTGCCAAAGGGCAGGAAAGCTTTACCATGTAAATGGGTATATAAGCTGAAATTCACATCAGATAGTGCTTCTCCAAAATATAAAGCACGACTTGTTGCAAATGGTTTTACGCAACAACATGTTGATTTTGAGGAAATCTTCTCTCCAGTGGTCAAGATGACTACTTTGCCCTGTTGCTTGGATTCGTTGCAATGGAGGACTTAGAGCTAGTCCAAATGGATGTGAAAACAGCTTTCTTGCATGGAGATCTTATAGATGAGATCTATATGGAACAACCAGAGGGTTATGTAGTTCCTAGCAAGGAAAGTCTAGTTTGTAAGCTCAAGAAGAGCTTGTATGGACTTAAACAGTCTCCTAGACAATGGTACCAAAAGTTTTATGCTTTTTTGAAGTCCCAAGGCTATTCTCGGAGCAATGAGGATCATTGTCTCTACACAAAGAGATGCTCTGATGGCAGCTTGATATGATTGATACTTTATGTCGATGATATGTTGATTGCTGGGAAGTCCTCTTATGATTTGTCAATTCTCAAAAAGAAGTTGAGTCAGACATTTGATATGAAGGATTTGGGGGATGCCAAAGATATTCTTGGCATGTGCATTACTCGTGATAGGAGTAAAAGATGCATATACTTGTCTCAAAGTGAGTACATATCCAAAGTACTTCACCGGTTCAATATGCAGGGTGGAAAGGCATTGAGTACACCTTTACCCACATATGCGAAATTGAGCAAAGATGACTGCCCCAAATCAGATGAGGAAAAGGAATTCATGACCAAAATTCCCTATCAGTCTGCTATTGGTAGTCTCATGTACACTATGGTAGCTACAAGGCCAGACATTGCATTTGCAGTGGGAGTTGTGAGTAGATATATGTCTAATCTTGGCAAGAAACATTGGGAAGTTGCCAAGATGATTTTGAGATATGTGAGTGGCACTAAGGACAAGTGTCTACGCTTAGGTAGAGGGAAAGCATCCATTATTGGTTACACAGATTTTGACTATGCTGGTTGTGTAGACAATCATAAGTCTACATCAGGGTACATTTTTCATTTTGCTGGAGGTGCTATCTCTTGGAGATCTGGTCTTCAAGAATGTACAACTGTTTCCACCATAGAAGCAGAGTATGTTGCAGCAAGTGAGGTATGTAAGGAAGCATTGTGGCTTTCTCGTCTTGCTTGTGATATGGGTTTACCTCACCATGTACCTCACTTGCTCAGTGATAGTTAGAGTGCCATTGCTTTGGCTAAGAATCCGGTCTATCATGCAAAGACCAAGCACATTGAGGTGAGGTATCACTTCATTAGAGATTGCTTAGCCACTGAGAGCATTATTCTTGAGAAGGTTCACACTCGAGATAATGCTGCAAATGCTTTGACTAAAGCTCTACCACAGGATAGCTTTCGACACTGTTGTCACTTGATGGGGGTTACTTGATTCTTGATCTTACACACTCACTTGTATACTGTGTAACATGCCCGTCAGGTGGCAGGTATAGTTTGTATACTAACACTCAGGTATTCCTTATCATTCTTTATTTTTCTCCCATAGTTACTTTGACCATATTGGCATTTAATGGGAGATTGTTACCGTTAGTGTCCATGTGAAAGGCCAAATGGCCACCGAACACTTCTTTGTATATGTTCTTTAACAAAACATATAGTGGCCAGGTGAGTCACAGACTATAAGTTCGACCGCATTTGTAAGACCTAAGAAGTCTGTGTTCGTGCTCCCTATGTATTGTCTTTTCTATGTATTCTGCAGCCTCTGTGCGAAGTACTACGTACGGCCTTTAGGAGCTTGGTTTTCTACTCCAAACATATCGTCGTGGAGTTCTCGAGAAGGAGAGCGCACTGTGGTGCATCGCGATCAAAATACTTCAGACCACACATGGATTCTCCTCTTTAAAAATTCATTCAGGATAGAAATCACCCTTTTTGAATTAAGAGGCGAATTAGAGAGATCAAGGCCATGATCTTTGAGATTGATCATGGAGCACGGGGGAATACCCCAAGGTATGTATCTCCACTCATTTTCTCAAACAGAAATGCTTTTAAGGGAGGGGGAGAATGTTGTATAATTACATGGGTCTAAGGGGTAGAACCCTTGGGTTTCTAGTTGTGAAACCCTTTGGATTTATGGTTTATTTATGCATTTTATATGGGTCTTGAACCTTAGGGCTAATTCTCTAAGGTTTAGTACCTTAGGCTTGATTGGAAGATTCTCCTAGCCACTTGGTTTGTACATGAGAGCTTGGAGAGTCTTCTTTTAGAGGCCATGTGATTTCATGAGATTTCCAAAGCTTGTAAACCATGTGAACACCTTAGGGACCCATGTGATGGAAGGTACATAGGTCCCCTTGAGAGGGACTTACCCCCTTGGACTTGGAGCTATATACTGGAGGGGTCGGTTGGGTGGAAACACATCTCTCAGTCATAGTGTGAGCTTGGCTAGTTAGTCTTCTTAGTTTGTGTGGAAGCTATGGAGCTCTCACACAACATCTACCCTCAATGTCATTAGTTAAATCTTTAGGTGCAAGTACTATGTATCTCATAACACTATTGCTTTTAGGCATGGTCACAAGGTTGACTACCCACTTATAGTGAATACAAGGTGGATAGTTCGGATGTGAAGGGTCTTTATGTTTGACTGCGGAAAATAACTGGCATGTAGTACAACTCCTAACAAATTCATTTACAATTACATACATCCTCGGCCAATAGTAACTTTCTCGAATCTTCTCATATGTAGCCACAAAACTTTTATGAACAACCCATAAACTCTCATGTATTTCCCTTATAACTTGCACTTGAAAATTTCTTAAGCCTAATACTCTTTGTGGGTTTCTTACCTTTCCTTTAGCATGTCGTCAAAGATATCCATCTTTCAAGAAGAAGTTGAAAGACCTCTTCCTGATGTCTCGGAATCGATTTGAGGACCAGCTTGGGATAGGTTGAAACGAACTCACATAATATCGGATATCTTGCCATTCTCCCTGGTAGTTGTCTTCTCTAAATCTCTCATACATAAAGGTAGATGTTTCATAATTAATTAAGTTTATATGATTATCCATTGCTTCTCTATCATCATCAAACTTTAGTCTTGAGAGCATATCTGCAATGGTATTATGTTTTCTAGCAATATGTACAAAAGCAATTAGCAATTAATCCACTTAATAGAAGACAATCAGTCTTTACTATTACATTACCTCCTATAAAATACTCCTTATCTGTTTTTAAAGCGATAACTAATCCCCATAGCTCTCTTTTAGTCCGAGGATAATTTATTTGAGTATCACGTAATTTTTTGCTCGAAAGCGAACTATCAACCTTTGCTCCTTCTCATCATCTTGTCCAATGATCTAGCCTATACCAATAGGACTAGTATCAATATCTAGAATTACAGGCTTATTTCTTGAATAATCAATACCTGTCAAGATTGGAGCATTGATAAGTAATTGCTTCAATTTTCTTATAGTTCTAGAATGCTCTTCAGTCCAAAAGAATTTCTTTCTCTTTCGTAAAAAATCATAAAGTCGGTTCCCAACATGAGCAAAATGAGGGATCTAGATGACATAAAAAACACATGCACCTAAGAATCTCCTTACTTCACTAACATTGCGCCACCTCTCAAAAATCCTACTAATGGCATCAACTTTTGCTAGGTAAGGCCTACGACCATAATGTCCGCATAAATGTCCAACTATCAGCACTTTGTTAACACCAAAAGTAGACTTCCCTAAGGAGAAAATCAGTCTAACCTCCTCAAATCTTTGAAAGATCTTTTCACAATTGGAAAGTTGCCTAGAAACAAACTTACTACATCCAGATGAGTCTATAGTGCCATCTTTTTCTTTTTCCACACATCCTTTTATTGGAATATCAGCAATAAAAGGCATTCTCACTTTGGTGATAAAGTCATGTAGGACCACGTTCATAGCACTCATCATGTGTGCCATAGAATTCGTCGCTCCTTGTGGTAAAGTACACATACGTACTAGAGACAAAGGAGTTTTCATCGTGGTCACATCTCTACTTTCCATAGCTAATTGAAATTGATCAAAACGTGAGTACACGTCTCCCATTGAATAGATAGAGTGGCCAGAAAATGCCTTGGCAAACTCATCTACAATAGGACCCATTGCTATATTTCTAATGGTGACTTTATTCATAGCTTGCAGATCCTGAATGAAGCGTAGCTTCATGTTCTTTTTTGGTACCATGAACCACCTATTGGAATAAGGTGTCAATGATGGTTCCAAGATTCTCATGGCAATCTTCTCCTTTAACAATCTCATTAGCTCAGGTAAATAAGCCTTTGGGACTAGTATTGGTCGAAGATTCCAAGGAATGTGTTTTACAAATAATCATCAGAGCTACAAGCTTTGGATTGGCACATCCTATTTTGTGTGGAAATAAAGAAAACTCTTTACCACGATGCACGATGTAAACTGATCCTTTTCTATCTCCGAAAGAAATTCATCTCCAAATTTAATATATTTCTTAGTTTCTCCTGTAAACATATGACCTATCTTAGATCGGTCTCTAAGTATAGGGTCCTTATATACTCATTTAAGTATATCATTAACCTTTTTAGGCAAGGGTTGAGCTATAGGCTTAATTTTCTTTTCGATTATCTTATATCTAGTATTAATGTTAATTTCATGTTCTAGGACAAAATTAGTAATCAATTCATATTCTTGAATAGAGTTAAGAATTGTCTGATTTGATTTAAATTTTTCTTGGGAAGTAGTTTCTAGCTCTTGAAAAAAAGTAGTACTTTTCTAGAGTTCAATTACACACTCAATTTTATCATCAAGTAAAATTAATCTTGCATTTCTAAGATATTTTTCTTTTCCTTTTCTGAATGTTTTTGTAAGGTTTTCTTTTGTACTAAGTTGTAAAATAGTAGTAGGGGTAGAAATTTAAGAAAATTTGAATTTATGTACATCAGTAGGTGAGACATCAAAACAATGTCCACTATTGTCCCGCTCAATTGTGGAATCTAACAGAAATTTTGGTCATAATATGCCCCATATTCTCTAACAGCCGATGAATCTTCACATACATGAATACTCGAGTCAATAGGTTTTCTTCTTAAGTTCTTCCGATTTCTTGTATGATTTGGCATACTCTCATGACTTGCAAAGAATCCATCCTAGATTTGGATCGAATTCTTGCATATGCTGACCCATCATTCATCAATTTTGTTTCCATTCTCATCTCAGCTATAAATGGCTGCTTGAGAATTCCTTCAATGAACAATTATCTTGAACAAAGAAGTTAAATTCTTCTCGAACACCACCTATCATTATAGGCACATGCACACATGCACCTAGTAGAATTTCAGAGCCATTGTCGGTTGTTCTCATCCTCCAGCCATACTCTTTGTCAATTGGCCATCTTAACTTATCAAAAAATTTCATTGAGATAACGTTTATCTCTGATCCCGAGTCAATGAGAGCCAGAGCTAAACATGAATCTTTTTCATCTTCAATGCTAATTTTCACTTATGGTAGTCCTCATGCCCAAAAGGTTGTGTTAAATTTACTTTCACTTTTCAACATTTCCTCATCAGGTTGAATTGCTCCTAAAACAATTTCTATTCACACTCCTAGTCGTAAACTCTACTCTTCTTCATAATCACTATCACTTAATCTTACAACATCATTCATAGTGAGAGTTTCTTCTGCTACATCTTGCATATCTTCGTCTTGCAGTAGTGGAAATTGTTTCCTCCTAATTAGTTGAATAAAACTATCCTTGAACTTAGATTTTGCTATTGAAAACACTTGTTCAAGGGACATTCTTACTTGACTTTTTATAAGTATATCATTCAGGATTTCCCTTGCATTGTTCTTTTTTCATACGGTCCAAAATCATTATTGCAGAGGGAGCTCTTCTTCCTTTATTTTTCCCTTTCTCTTCATTTTGTTTTTGTTCATCTTTTTGTTCAGTCTTAGTATTTTGATTATTTTCATTTTCAAATTTCTTCTTTTCATCCTTATTAGGGGTATTCAGATTTTCTTGTGATTGAGTATTTTCCTCTGTTGGCTTCTTCCCTTCTTTAATTATCCTTCTTTTCTCTTCATGAGATAAGTTTGCATCTTCAAATTGTACCTTTTTGTCATTTTTCTTCTCATTCTCCCTTGTCTATCTTCTGGTCATTCTCTTATCTCCCTCATCTATATCATCCTGCATATCATCTCATCTTCGTTGCTCCTCAACATTGGCAATGTGAGAATACACAGAGGCTTGATCAGCAGGATATTGTCATGTTGTTTTACACATTATTTCATCTCTAGCGCTCACGAGTGCCTCAATCGAATAAGGATTTTGGCTTGCCGTAGAAAGAGGCCTATCATCTATTGGCTCTAATATAGCAGCGGAGGTATTGGAAGTTGCATTAGATTGTAAATTTTCATATAACTTTTTCATACCTCCTTTGCCCTAGTTAATGGTTAAAGGAAGTCGTGATCTAAAGTCACATAATTTCCTATCAATCTCTACTACTAATTGATTTTCTCTTGCACGTCTTAACTCATCACAAGAATAAGTTCAATGTTTTTGTCTATCACACCACACATATCATTTTCGATGAGTCCCTTTTCTTTTAGTGTTCCTTTGGAAAGCTAGCAGAGCAGCGAAATGAGTAGGTGGAGCTAGCTGAAAAAGAGGGTGAGGAGGAATGTACTTTGGCATAACACACTGTATGGTTGTTGCTTGCCATACGCCACTACTGCTAGCTCCAGGCTCATTGAAACTCATGGAATATACTTTATTATTTAATTGGGAAACTTCTTTGGAGCCATAAGGGCAACTGCATCATTAGCCGTAGTCATAGTTGCAGGCATTGGCATATCAGTTTTCCCTGTCGTAGCTACTTCCTTACATTGAGAAGAATTAGGTTTTGAATACAAAACAGATTATCGTTGCTTCATTTGGGCAATAGCCTCTATTTCTCCTTTCACTTTTTCCCAATCATCAGTAAGACCATATCTTTTGTCTGGCTCTTCTATTCATCTCTCTATCTCAACTCTATCCTCAGGACTCAATATCTTGAGGAAATGAATAATCACATGAGGTTTTAATGCGTTTCTATCCTCTTCAGGAAGTTGGGCAAATTGTCTCATGAACTCTCCATGAAGATGAGTTAGAGACTCATAACTCTTTAAATTGTTTACCTGTCGCAAAAATCCATCACGGCTATGCTGACTAAAGTCTTCAAGATAAAACATTTTGTGTAGTTCTTTCTTCAAAATCCTCCCAAGGTTTATTAGCATGTACTTGAATGCTTTCTAGTATGGAACTAGAAACTACACGAACAAAGTACTTTACAAATATGTCATCAGGTAAGCCTTGGATTTGCACTTGATCTTCAAATGCATCCAGGTACTCTATGAGTAAGTTTACCTTTTTCTCTTAAGATGGCTTGAACACTGCATGTTGCTTTTTTCTCTATCATCATGTTCTTAAACATTTCCTCCATCTTGCATTCTTGATAGCCCTTAGAATGGAGTAATAAATCTCTAATGGACGGCTCTAATCTCTCTCTAAACTATCTAAATCTATCTCTAGATGATAAAGCCAGGGCTAATGACTTTACCAAAATCCTAGGCTTTTCTATTAACAAATTCCCTTGTCAATATATTTTCAAGTTGTTTACTTTAACCTAAGCTTAACCTAAGCTTATACTATGTTTAGAGTTGAGATTTTGATTTTATAATTTGTTTTCTTTTTAATTTTAGAATTTTTACTTTTAATTTTCTAACCTTAAGTCTTTAATCCCAAATGTTACTCTAATGAAAATAAATGTGTAGATAGGTTTTATAAGTATTAAATAAGTTTTCTTAATTAGGATGATTTTGATTTTAATGTAGTAGAAAAAAAAGAAAAACTAACAATTACTTAAATAAATTTTCTTAAATTTGATTTTGCATTTTAATGGAGTACGAAAGAAAGAATAACCACTACTTAAATAAAAAACCAAACCTATCTATTTTATAATAAAACTCTTTTTGTGCAATAAAGCAAGTGTTTTTCTTAAAAAAAAACTAAGTCTTTCTGTTTAGAATAAAACGTTTCCTGTGCAATAAAATAAATCTTTTCAAGTACTTTATAAAGCTATCTTTTGTTTTCAAATAAACAATCCTATGATCTAATATATAGTTTCTTGCAATGCTAAACAAAACTAATCTTTCTTAATGCAATGATGTGTCAATGTCTTACAAATGCAAGTGTAAGGTGACTATTTTCTAATGCAATGAAAACAATCCTTCTTTTTCTGTAATGTGGTTGTACAAAAGTGAAAGAACTTGAATAAAAATCTTAACTTTAGTAGCTCGATGCAAAAGGTTCTAATGTGCACTGTGATAATTCTTTACAGACTTTTTGAATTAATGAATCCTAAGTATAAACTAAGAGTGATTGTGTATTGATGGTCTTCTTGTATATTGATGGGGGGAGGGGGGGGATGAAGTGACAAGGATTCTTCAGCTTGAATACCCTTCTTCTCATGGAGGCGCTCAATTCTCTAGAGAACAACCCTCAACAACCAGGGAAAAGAGTAGGTAGCAGCAAGATCTTCACTTTGCTTTGTAACTTCTTCCTCCACTTATGTGCATACAAGAAGAAAATAAAGGTTAACTTTTTAAATTAAGATTGAAAACCACAACCAAAAATCCTAAGCACACTAGCGTCATGTTTCACGTCGGGTTCACCAAATCTGTCGAGGGGTGTGAAAGGAGGTAGCCACTTATTTGGACTCACTTGCGCTAGCCTCTTTATATGTTTACACGCTCGGTGTTTCCTTGTGTACTTTAGGAACTAGGATGTGTTTACAGTGTGTGAAGAGTTATTAGCTATAGTTTAATACTCTATTTAATTTTAGCCTATAAATTTAAGGTCCGTAACGAAGTGCAGCTCTATACCTTGAAGCACCGTCTCCACATACTTGCAAGACTAACTCTTTGTCAATGATATGATCTTTAATGAGTTCTACCATATTGTTTTTAGTTTCAATAGATTGATTATTCCTATTTAAGGTTGGAGGAAACAAATCCTCACTGTTTTTAGGTTCACGTAATACGATTGAAATCCAAGGTAAAATTCTAGATAACCAATGATCATATTCTAGAGAGTGTAAAGTCTCATCAACAACACGATCTTTAACTAATTCTTCTACTATTTCATCATTCATTTTGTTCCCGTTGGATAGAGTACTAGCATTCTCTATAGGAGCAGGTAAAAGAGTCTCTAAAATAAAAGAGAAATGTAGGTTATATTCACTAGAATATCTACTTGAAGATGCATTATCAATCGACATGAGAAATAAAGTGCAATGTAAGGATTTGATTAATATTTAAATTTTTTACTGATAAAACTAAGATTTTAGAACCAAAATATTCTTAAACAAGTGCTTGAGAAAAGTCTTAATATAGATACTTTGCAGATACTCCTATACAAATCATTATATAAAAGGCCTAAAGTATTTCGATGGCGATGCACCACAATGTGCTCTCCTTCTCCAGAGCTCCACGACGATATCCTCTGGGTAAAAAACCGAGCTCCTAAGGCTGCACACAGTACTTTGTAGAGGCTGCTAAATATGTAGAAACCACACTACACAGGGAGTACGAAGAAAAACTTCTTAGGTCTTACAAATGCGCTCGGACTTATAGTCTATGACTGACGAGCCCACTATATGTTTTATTAAAGAGCATATACAAAAAAGTGTCTGATGGCCATTTGGCCTTTCACATGGACATTAATGGTAACAATCTCCCACTAAAGGCCAATATGGCCAAAGTAACTATGGGAGAAAAATAACGAATGATAAATAATACCTGAGTGTAACTATAAAAACTATACCTCCCACGTGATGGGCATGTTACATAGTATACAAGTGACTGTGTAAGATCGTGAATCAAGTAACCCCCATCAAGTGACAATAGTACATGTCGAAAGCTATCCTGTGGTAGACCTTTAGTCAAAGCATCTACAACATTATCTCGAGTGTGAAACTTCTCAAGAATAATGCATTCAGTAGCTAAGCAATCTCTAATGAAGTGATACCTCACCTCAATGTGCTTGGTCTTTGCATGATAGACTGGATTCGTAGCCAAAGTGATGGCACTCTGACTATCACTGAGCAAACGAGGTACATGCTGAGGTAAACCCATATCACAAGCAAGACGAGAAAGCCATAATGCTTCCTTACATGCCTCACTTGCTGCAACATACTCTTCTTCTGTGGTGGAAACAACTGTACATTCTTGAAGACGAGATCTCCAAGAGATAGCACCAAAAGCAAAATGAAAAATATACTCTGATGTAGACTTACGATTGTCTACACAATCAGCATAGTCAGAATCTGTGTAACCAATAATGGATGCTTTTCCTCTACCTAAGCATAAACACTTGTCTTTAGTGCCACTCAGATATCTTAAAATCATCTTGACGGCTTCCCAATGTTTCTTAATAGGATTAGACATATATCTGCTCACAACTCCCACTCCAAATGCAATGTCTGGTCTCATAGCTACCATAGCATACATGAGACTACCAACAACAGATTGATAGGGAATTTTTGTCATGAATTCCTTTTCCTCATCTGATTTGGGGCAATCATCCTTGCTCAATTTCATATATGTGGGTAAAGGTGTACTCAATGCCTTTCCACCCTGCATATTGAACCTGTGAAGTACTTTGGATATGTACTCACTTTGAGACAAGTATATGATCAGGAGTAATGTGCATGCCAAGAATATGTTTCGCATCGCCCAAATCCTTCATATCAAATGTCTGACTCAACTTCCTTTTGAGAATTGAAAAATCATAAGAGGACTTCCCAGCAATCAACATATCATCGACATAAAGTTTCAAGCATATCAAGCTGCCATCTGAGCATCTCTTTGTGTAGAGAATATTAGGGGAGCACTACATTGTGCTCTCTAACTACAGTAGACAAGATTTCGAAAATACACTTCGGATTACAAGAACACCCACGAAGGGAAAACAATACAAGAATACGTGACTGATACAAGATTTCCCACAACCTGGGACTGATAGGTATTAATAACCGACTAGAAATGATACAGGAGATCCCACAACCCGATATTGTAAGTATGAAACAAGATATCTGGATTATAAGAACTCCCTTCTAGGAGATGAACTAGATACACAAAAGAACTCGACAAGATCTCATACTATGAGATTATAGGAGGACAAGATAGGATGTCGAAGAACTAGACTAGACAAGACTCGAACAAGAAACAAGAGAAGAACTGGAACTGGAACTTGGAGATTACTTACTTGGCACTCATGACTCCTTGAGCTCCCAAGACTAGTATTGGCGAGATTGAGAATGAATGTGGTAAATCCCTCCTTTTAGGTGTTCAAAGGTGGTTTTGCATGGAGTTTATGACTTGATGATGTCATCATGATATCATCAACTAGAAACGAGAACTTCAGGTGTCAGAATTCAGCAAGTAGACAGTTAATCTTGAGGTTTTAGCACATTTGGACACAATGGAAGCATTAGTTTCTCCAAACTCTGAGCTAATCATGAGATATAGAAATTGACATGGAATCTAAGGTTTAAGATGGTTTTCTTTGTGTCCATGACATCACCTCCCCTCAAGCGACGAGTTCCATGAGGAGCGGCCATGTTCTGTAACTTGGGTTTCATCGGATTCTTCCTACGGAACTCATGAACCTTGAATTTTTCTTTAAGAATGTTTTCTATAAGTTGCCTAGTACGATCAATGATTTAATACACCATCTACGAATAAGATATTCCAATATTCCTTGACAGATCCTTGAATCTAATACATGCACGGCCTCAAATTCTTCATGATCCTCAATCTTGATCATTGGTGGAGGACTGGGTCTCTCTTGAGCTCCCTTGGGTTCTTCCGGCGATTGATCCTTTGAGTTTCTAGTGGAATGTTGTGGTGTTTCTAAGATCTTTGATGAAGAGTGTTGAGTAAGCACACCTCCTTGATTGAACATGAACTCCTCCTTATACTTAACCTTCTTGATATCTTCATAACATGCATACTCCATATCATTTGTAATGACTTTTTGGGCTTCAAAGATTCTTGGTTCAAGTTTTTTAGGAGTAGTGTCTTCATTATTCAAGACTTCTAACTCTTGGACTTAGATTTCTTTTAACAACTAATTCTCACACTAAATTGGTTGATTGATAACATCCTCCAAGGTACTTGCTTGAGGCATTGATAGCAAGAGATGTTTGACTTCAGGATTGAGGCCACTTCGAAATTGATTAATCATGTAGTCATCTTGATATGTAGTTCCACGAAACAACATCTTGATATTCAAGGCATAGCTTGAAACTAGTCGATCATCTTGTCATAGCAAACTTTTCATCTTTTCGACATGTTCGATCGAGTCCTTTATGGTAGATTGGATCTCTGTGCATAGGGAATTCATCATGCCTAGTCTTGATGAAGGTACTCTTGCCAAAATGTCACTGAAGCACTAGATCGTTCTCTCTGACTACACTAGACAAAATTTCAGAATTATACTTTCGATTACAAGAACACCCACCTAGGGATAACAAAACAAGAATATGTGATTGATACAAGATGTTCCACAACCGGAGACCGATAGGTATGCAAAACTAGACTAGAGATGATACAAGAGATCCTAGAACCTGGGATCATAGGTAGGAAACAAGATATCTCGGTTACACGAATTCCCTTCAAGGATATGAACTGGATACAAGAAATAACTTGAAAAGATCTCGTACTACAAGATCACAATGGGACAAGAAAAGATGTCCACGATTCAAGACTAGACAAGACTAGAGCAAGAGACAAGATGAACTTGATCTGGAACTTGAAAATACTTACTTGGTGGTCATGAGCCCTTGAGCTCCCAAGGCTGGCATTGGCAAGACTGAGAATGAATGTGACCAACCCTTCCTTTTATAGGTATTCAAAGGTGGTGCTATATGGTGGTTACTATTTGATGGTCATCATGATGTCATCGACTTGAAACAAGATCTCCCAGTGTTAGAATTCAACAAGTAGACAGATAATCTTGGGGTTTTGGCACATTTGGACACAATGGAAGCATTAGTTTCTCCAAACTCTGAGCCGATCATGAGATATAGAAATTGACATGGAATCTAAGGTTTAAGATGGTTTTCTTTGTGTCCATGACAGAGACAATGATTCTCATTGCTTTGAGAATAGTTTTGGGACTTCATAAAAGCATCAAAATTTTGGTACCATTGTCTAGGGGACTGTTTAAGTCCATACAAGCTCTTCCTAAGCTTACAAACTAGACATTCCTTGTTAGGAACTACATAACCCTCTGGTTGTTCCATATAGATCTCATATGTAAGGTCTCCATACAAGAAAGCAGTTCTCACATCCATTTGGACTAGCTCTAAGTCCTACATTGTAATGAATCCAAGCAACATGCGCAAGGTAGTCATCTTGACCATTGGAGATAAGATTTCCTCGAAATCAACACCATGTTGTTGCTTAAAACCCTTTGCAACAAGTCATGCTTTATACTTTGGAGAAGCACTATCTGATATGGATTTCAACCCATTTACATGGTAAAGCTTTCCTGCCCTTTGGCAAAGGTACTAAGTCCCAAGTACGATTCTTGTGAATAGAATCCAACTCACTCTTCATAGCACGCTCCCACTTGACATGATCCTCTGTCTCCATAGCCTCTCTGTAGCAAGAGGGCTCACTAGCATCTGTTAGCATAACAAAATTTTAACCTCGAACATATCTATAAGGTGGATGCGAGACACATGTAGAACGTCTCAATGGTTTCTAAATAGGAATATATGCAGATTGATCTGAATGGACATTCTCTTGAGCCTCCCGATGTGCAGCATTTTTATGCATGCTAACCGGAGGACTAGGATCCCCAAATACCACTCTTCTCACTTCAACCTCCTTAATGGGATGTTTATGCATTTTAGAATCATTCAAAATGACATCCCTACTTCTCATCACTAATCGTGTTTCAGGATCCCATAACCGATATCCAGATTGTCCTTCTCGACCATATCCAAGATAAATGCATTTCTTTGACTTATAGTCCAACTTTTGTCTAAGATTCTTGGGTATATGAACATATGTTTCACACCCAAAAACTCAAAGATGATCATAAGATGGTGGCTTCCCTGTCCATAACTCTTGTGCCACTTTCAGACCTTTGGCAGTACTAGGTGAAAGATTAATCACATGAACTGCAGTCAATATTGCTTTTGCCCAAAAACCTTGTGAGAGATTTGCATGATGCAACATAGAGACTACTCTATCTTGAATAGTTCTATTCATCATCTCAGCTACACCATTCTTTATTGGGGTATAAGGAGCTACAAACTCTCTACAAATCCCTCGACTCACAGAAAAGGCTAAATTCATGTGAGGTATACTCACCCCCATTATCTGAACGTAAAGCCTTAAGCTTAGTTACTTTTTCAAGCTCAACTCAAGCAAGCCATTTTCTAAAAGTAGGGAATATCTCATCTTTCAATTTGATAGGATATACCCAAACTTTTCTAGTAGCATCATCTATGAAAGTGACAAAGTAAAGAGAACCACCTAAGGACCTAGTCGGCATAAGACCACACACATTTGTATGAACTAGATCTAAAGGCTGAATCGAAGAGTCAATGTGTGTTCTATGTACATTTTTGGTTTGCGTTCCATATTGATAATTCACACAAAATGAAATATCCGAGAAAGATAACACAGGTAAGCAGCGAGAATGAGAAAGATTTTCCATGCCACTATGAGATATATGGCCCAAACAACCATGCCAAATACAATTCATTGGCTGTTCAGTAACAGCTAACAGGTGTTCTTTTTGTGATACCAATAAAGGATAAAGTGAGCCAACTTTGCTTCCTTTTGCAATAACCATATTGCCCTTTGATATGCGAAAGGACTGAGCATAGAAAACTACCTTGTAACCAAGGTCATCAAGTTGACCAACTGACATCAAACTACGTGATAACTGAGGTACATGGCATACATTATGCATAGTAAATTTTGAACCATCAACGAATTGCACAACCACATCTCCAATCCCCACAACACACAAAGATTGAGGCAAGGAGGAATGATCTTCTTCTTCTTATTGTATTAAAGAAAAGGAATATACAAAATGACCTAACATAACAATACAACTAGTGAAATATATAATGAACAATATATAACGAAAAATTCAATGTTTGTGAATGAGTAAGTTGCAAGAAGCAAGTGTGCCATCAATCTCGATAGATGAATCTACTAAAGCTCACTAAAGTATCCCTAAGATATACCAGCATGACAACTATACATGTGAGAGAAATGTAAAAGTGATATGTTTCATCCTCAATCGTCACATGTTGAGCTTGATATCTCAGCACTCCTCCTCAAGCTCAACATGATGTCCTCGAATCCAAGAATCTTTTGAAACTTCTTCAACTTCTTAGCTCAAAGTGCTTTAGTGAAAATATAAGCAACCTACTCATCTGTTCTCACATAAACAAGATCAACATCAATTGCTAATACCTTCTCTGTGATGAAGTGATAATGTATCTCAATATGCTTTGTTCTAGCATACGAAATAGGATTCTCCTCTAATGGAATGCTACTAAGATTATCTGAATAGATGATGATCGGCTTTTGCACTTCCACACCTAAATCTGCATGTAGCAATCCTAACCATGATGCTTCACATGGTTCCATTGTAGCACCTCCATACTTTGCCTCTCTACTTGACAAAGCAATAGTGGCTTACTTCTTACTGCTCCATGTAATAGCTGCACTCCCAAGTTAGAATAGAAAGCCACTAATAGATCTTCTATCTAGAATACTACTAGCCCAACCTGCATCAGTGAATCATGAACCTAGAAATCTACACTAGATTCATAAAACAATGCATAATCTAAACGAGCACTCAAATAACATAGATTATGCCTAAGAGCATCTAAATGCGGTTTCCTCAGAACCTGCATAAATTGACTCTCAAGTTCAACTGTGTAGCTTCTATGCAAACATGCTTTGAAACCAAAGAATGAAGATTTGAGGGACCAAAACATGTTCAAGGTAATGTTAACCTTAGTTTTCCCCCTTCTTCCATTGCGACAAGTGTGTATCTTAGTGGCAAGAGATTGCCACAGTTAAGTGATCTCCGGGGGGAATAGTACTAAGATGGGTGACCTCCTGAGAAGCACACAGAACCTCTATCTTCCTTGATCATTGGATCCTCCCTCACACATAGCGAGCGGCACCAATGGTGACTTCCATGAATCAGATGACAAGGTGTGACAAGGATTCTTCAGCTTGAATACCCTTCTTCTCATGGAGGCGCTCAATTCTCTAGAGAACAACCCTCAACAACCAGGGAAAAGAGTAGGTAGCAGCAAGATCTTCACTTTGCTTTGTAACTTCTTCCTCCACTTATGTGCATACAAGAAGAAAATAAAGGTTAACTTTTTAAATTAAGATTGAAAACCACAACCAAAAATCCTAAGCACACTAGCGTCATGTTTCACGTCGGGTTCACCAAATCTGTCGAGGGGTGTGAAAGGAGGTAGCCACTTATTTGGACTCACTTGCGCTAGCCTCTTTATATGTTTACACGCTCGGTGTTTCCTTGTGTACTTTAGGAACTAGGATGTGTTTACAGTGTGTGAAGAGTTATTAGCTATAGTTTAATACTCTATTTAATTTTAGCCTATAAATTTAAGGTCCGTAACGAAGTGCAGCTCTATACCTTGAAGCACCGTCTCCACATACTTGCAAGACTAACTCTTTGTCAATGATATGATCTTTAATGAGTTCTACCATATTGTTTTTAGTTTCAATAGATTGATTATTCCTATTTAAGGTTGGAGGAAACAAATCCTCACTGTTTTTAGGTTCACGTAATACGATTGAAATCCAAGGTAAAATTCTAGATAACCAATGATCATATTCTAGAGAGTGTAAAGTCTCATCAACAACACGATCTTTAACTAATTCTTCTACTATTTCATCATTCATTTTGTTCCCGTTGGATAGAGTACTAGCATTCTCTATAGGAGCAGGTAAAAGAGTCTCTAAAATAAAAGAGAAATGTAGGTTATATTCACTAGAATATCTACTTGAAGATGCATTATCAATCGACATGAGAAATAAAGTGCAATGTAAGGATTTGATTAATATTTAAATTTTTTACTGATAAAACTAAGATTTTAGAACCAAAATATTCTTAAACAAGTGCTTGAGAAAAGTCTTAATATAGATACTTTGCAGATACTCCTATACAAATCATTATATAAAAGGCCTAAAGTATTTCGATGGCGATGCACCACAATGTGCTCTCCTTCTCCAGAGCTCCACGACGATATCCTCTGGGTAAAAAACCGAGCTCCTAAGGCTGCACACAGTACTTTGTAGAGGCTGCTAAATATGTAGAAACCACACTACACAGGGAGTACGAAGAAAAACTTCTTAGGTCTTACAAATGCGCTCGGACTTATAGTCTATGACTGACGAGCCCACTATATGTTTTATTAAAGAGCATATACAAAAAAGTGTCTGATGGCCATTTGGCCTTTCACATGGACATTAATGGTAACAATCTCCCACTAAAGGCCAATATGGCCAAAGTAACTATGGGAGAAAAATAACGAATGATAAATAATACCTGAGTGTAACTATAAAAACTATACCTCCCACGTGATGGGCATGTTACATAGTATACAAGTGACTGTGTAAGATCGTGAATCAAGTAACCCCCATCAAGTGACAATAGTACATGTCGAAAGCTATCCTGTGGTAGACCTTTAGTCAAAGCATCTACAACATTATCTCGAGTGTGAACCTTCTCAAGAATAATGCATTCAGTAGCTAAGCAATCTCTAATGAAGTGATACCTCACCTCAATGTGCTTGGTCTTTGCATGATAGACTGGATTCGTAGCCAAAGTGATGGCACTCTGACTATCACTGAGCAAACGAGGTACATGCTGAGGTAAACCCATATCACAAGCAAGACGAGAAAGCCATAATGCTTCCTTACATGCCTCACTTGCTGCAACATACTCTTCTTCTGTGGTGGAAACAACTGTACATTCTTGAAGACGAGATCTCCAAGAGATAGCACCAAAAGCAAAATGAAAAATATACTCTGATGTAGACTTACGATTGTCTACACAATCAGCATAGTCAGAATCTGTGTAACCAATAATGGATGCTTTTCCTCTACCTAAGCATAAACACTTGTCTTTAGTGCCACTCAGATATCTTAAAATCATCTTGACGGCTTCCCAATGTTTCTTAATAGGATTAGACATATATCTGCTCACAACTCCCACTCCAAATGCAATGTCTGGTCTCATAGCTACCATAGCATACATGAGACTACCAACAACAGATTGATAGGGAATTTTTGTCATGAATTCCTTTTCCTCATCTGATTTGGGGCAATCATCCTTGCTCAATTTCATATATGTGGGTAAAGGTGTACTCAATGCCTTTCCACCCTGCATATTGAACCTGTGAAGTACTTTGGATATGTACTCACTTTGAGACAAGTATATGATCAGGAGTAATGTGCATGCCAAGAATATGTTTCGCATCGCCCAAATCCTTCATATCAAATGTCTGACTCAACTTCCTTTTGAGAATTGAAAAATCATAAGAGGACTTCCCAGCAATCAACATATCATCGACATAAAGTTTCAAGCATATCAAGCTGCCATCTGAGCATCTCTTTGTGTAGAGAATATTAGGGGAGCACTACATTGTGCTCTCTAACTACAGTAGACAAGATTTCGAAAATACACTTCGGATTACAAGAACACCCACGAAGGGAAAACAATACAAGAATACGTGACTGATACAAGATTTCCCACAACCTGGGACTGATAGGTATTAATAACCGACTAGAAATGATACAGGAGATCCCACAACCCGATATTGTAAGTATGAAACAAGATATCTGGATTATAAGAACTCCCTTCTAGGAGATGAACTAGATACACAAAAGAACTCGACAAGATCTCATACTATGAGATTATAGGAGGACAAGATAGGATGTCGAAGAACTAGACTAGACAAGACTCGAACAAGAAACAAGAGAAGAACTGGAACTGGAACTTGGAGATTACTTACTTGGCACTCATGACTCCTTGAGCTCCCAAGACTAGTATTGGCGAGATTGAGAATGAATGTGGTAAATCCCTCCTTTTAGGTGTTCAAAGGTGGTTTTGCATGGAGTTTATGACTTGATGATGTCATCATGATATCATCAACTAGAAACGAGAACTTCAGGTGTCAGAATTCAGCAAGTAGACAGTTAATCTTGAGGTTTTAGCACATTTGGACACAATGGAAGCATTAGTTTCTCCAAACTCTGAGCTAATCATGAGATATAGAAATTGACATGGAATCTAAGGTTTAAGATGGTTTTCTTTGTGTCCATGACATCACCTCCCCTCAAGCGACGAGTTCCATGAGGAGCGGCCATGTTCTGTAACTTGGGTTTCATCGGATTCTTCCTACGGAACTCATGAACCTTGAATTTTTCTTTAAGAATGTTTTCTATAAGTTGCCTAGTACGATCAATGATTTAATACACCATCTACGAATAAGATATTCCAATATTCCTTGACAGATCCTTGAATCTAATACATGCACGGCCTCAAATTCTTCATGATCCTCAATCTTGATCATTGGTGGAGGACTGGGTCTCTCTTGAGCTCCCTTGGGTTCTTCCGGCGATTGATCCTTTGAGTTTCTAGTGGAATGTTGTGGTGTTTCTAAGATCTTTGATGAAGAGTGTTGAGTAAGCACACCTCCTTGATTGAACATGAACTCCTCCTTATACTTAACCTTCTTGATATCTTCATAACATGCATACTCCATATCATTTGTAATGACTTTTTGGGCTTCAAAGATTCTTGGTTCAAGTTTTTTAGGAGTAGTGTCTTCATTATTCAAGACTTCTAACTCTTGGACTTAGATTTCTTTTAACAACTAATTCTCACACTAAATTGGTTGATTGATAACATCCTCCAAGGTACTTGCTTGAGGCATTGATAGCAAGAGATGTTTGACTTCAGGATTGAGGCCACTTCGAAATTGATTAATCATGTAGTCATCTTGATATGTAGTTCCACGAAACAACATCTTGATATTCAAGGCATAGCTTGAAACTAGTCGATCATCTTGTCATAGCAAACTTTTCATCTTTTCGACATGTTCGATCGAGTCCTTTATGGTAGATTGGATCTCTGTGCATAGGGAATTCATCATGCCTAGTCTTGATGAAGGTACTCTTGCCAAAATGTCACTGAAGCACTAGATCGTTCTCTCTGACTACACTAGACAAAATTTCAGAATTATACTTTCGATTACAAGAACACCCACCTAGGGATAACAAAACAAGAATATGTGATTGATACAAGATGTTCCACAACCGGAGACCGATAGGTATGCAAAACTAGACTAGAGATGATACAAGAGATCCTAGAACCTGGGATCATAGGTAGGAAACAAGATATCTCGGTTACACGAATTCCCTTCAAGGATATGAACTGGATACAAGAAATAACTTGAAAAGATCTCGTACTACAAGATCACAATGGGACAAGAAAAGATGTCCACGATTCAAGACTAGACAAGACTAGAGCAAGAGACAAGATGAACTTGATCTGGAACTTGAAAATACTTACTTGGTGGTCATGAGCCCTTGAGCTCCCAAGGCTGGCATTGGCAAGACTGAGAATGAATGTGACCAACCCTTCCTTTTATAGGTATTCAAAGGTGGTGCTATATGGTGGTTACTATTTGATGGTCATCATGATGTCATCGACTTGAAACAAGATCTCCCAGTGTTAGAATTCAACAAGTAGACAGATAATCTTGGGGTTTTGGCACATTTGGACACAATGGAAGCATTAGTTTCTCCAAACTCTGAGCCGATCATGAGATATAGAAATTGACATGGAATCTAAGGTTTAAGATGGTTTTCTTTGTGTCCATGACAGAGACAATGATTCTCATTGCTTTGAGAATAGTTTTGGGACTTCATAAAAGCATCAAAATTTTGGTACCATTGTCTAGGGGACTGTTTAAGTCCATACAAGCTCTTCCTAAGCTTACAAACTAGACATTCCTTGTTAGGAACTACATAACCCTCTGGTTGTTCCATATAGATCTCATATGTAAGGTCTCCATACAAGAAAGCAGTTCTCACATCCATTTGGACTAGCTCTAAGTCCTACATTGTAATGAATCCAAGCAACATGCGCAAGGTAGTCATCTTGACCATTGGAGATAAGATTTCCTCGAAATCAACACCATGTTGTTGCTTAAAACCCTTTGCAACAAGTCATGCTTTATACTTTGGAGAAGCACTATCTGATATGGATTTCAACCCATTTACATGGTAAAGCTTTCCTGCCCTTTGGCAAAGGTACTAAGTCCCAAGTACGATTCTTGTGAATAGAATCCAACTCACTCTTCATAGCACGCTCCCACTTGACATGATCCTCTGTCTCCATAGCCTCTCTGTAGCAAGAGGGCTCACTAGCATCTGTTAGCATAACAAAATTTTAACCTCGAACATATCTATAAGGTGGATGCGAGACACATGTAGAACGTCTCAATGGTTTCTAAATAGGAATATATGCAGATTGATCTGAATGGACATTCTCTTGAGCCTCCCGATGTGCAGCATTTTTATGCATGCTAACCGGAGGACTAGGATCCCCAAATACCACTCTTCTCACTTCAACCTCCTTAATGGGATGTTTATGCATTTTAGAATCATTCAAAATGACATCCCTACTTCTCATCACTAATCGTGTTTCAGGATCCCATAACCGATATCCAGATTGTCCTTCTCGACCATATCCAAGATAAATGCATTTCTTTGACTTATAGTCCAACTTTTGTCTAAGATTCTTGGGTATATGAACATATGTTTCACACCCAAAAACTCAAAGATGATCATAAGATGGTGGCTTCCCTGTCCATAACTCTTGTGCCACTTTCAGACCTTTGGCAGTACTAGGTGAAAGATTAATCACATGAACTGCAGTCAATATTGCTTTTGCCCAAAAACCTTGTGAGAGATTTGCATGATGCAACATAGAGACTACTCTATCTTGAATAGTTCTATTCATCATCTCAGCTACACCATTCTTTATTGGGGTATAAGGAGCTACAAACTCTCTACAAATCCCTCGACTCACAGAAAAGGCTAAATTCATGTGAGGTATACTCACCCCCATTATCTGAACGTAAAGCCTTAAGCTTAGTTACTTTTTCAAGCTCAACTCAAGCAAGCCATTTTCTAAAAGTAGGGAATATCTCATCTTTCAATTTGATAGGATATACCCAAACTTTTCTAGTAGCATCATCTATGAAAGTGACAAAGTAAAGAGAACCACCTAAGGACCTAGTCGGCATAAGACCACACACATTTGTATGAACTAGATCTAAAGGCTGAATCGAAGAGTCAATGTGTGTTCTATGTACATTTTTGGTTTGCGTTCCATATTGATAATTCACACAAAATGAAATATCCGAGAAAGATAACACAGGTAAGCAGCGAGAATGAGAAAGATTTTCCATGCCACTATGAGATATATGGCCCAAACAACCATGCCAAATACAATTCATTGGCTGTTCAGTAACAGCTAACAGGTGTTCTTTTTGTGATACCAATAAAGGATAAAGTGAGCCAACTTTGCTTCCTTTTGCAATAACCATATTGCCCTTTGATATGCGAAAGGACTGAGCATAGAAAACTACCTTGTAACCAAGGTCATCAAGTTGACCAACTGACATCAAACTACGTGATAACTGAGGTACATGGCATACATTATGCATAGTAAATTTTGAACCATCAACGAATTGCACAACCACATCTCCAATCCCCACAACACACAAAGATTGAGGCAAGGAGGAATGATCTTCTTCTTCTTATTGTATTAAAGAAAAGGAATATACAAAATGACCTAACATAACAATACAACTAGTGAAATATATAATGAACAATATATAACGAAAAATTCAATGTTTGTGAATGAGTAAGTTGCAAGAAGCAAGTGTGCCATCAATCTCGATAGATGAATCTACTAAAGCTCACTAAAGTATCCCTAAGATATACCAGCATGACAACTATACATGTGAGAGAAATGTAAAAGTGATATGTTTCATCCTCAATCGTCACATGTTGAGCTTGATATCTCAGCACTCCTCCTCAAGCTCAACATGATGTCCTCGAATCCAAGAATCTTTTGAAACTTCTTCAACTTCTTAGCTCAAAGTGCTTTAGTGAAAATATAAGCAACCTACTCATCTGTTCTCACATAAACAAGATCAACATCAATTGCTAATACCTTCTCTGTGATGAAGTGATAATGTATCTCAATATGCTTTGTTCTAGCATACGAAATAGGATTCTCCTCTAATGGAATGCTACTAAGATTATCTGAATAGATGATGATCGGCTTTTGCACTTCCACACCTAAATCTGCATGTAGCAATCCTAACCATGATGCTTCACATGGTTCCATTGTAGCACCTCCATACTTTGCCTCTCTACTTGACAAAGCAATAGTGGCTTACTTCTTACTGCTCCATGTAATAGCTGCACTCCCAAGTTAGAATAGAAAGCCACTAATAGATCTTCTATCTAGAATACTACTAGCCCAACCTGCATCAGTGAATCATGAACCTAGAAATCTACACTAGATTCATAAAACAATGCATAATCTAAACGAGCACTCAAATAACATAGATTATGCCTAAGAGCATCTAAATGCGGTTTCCTCAGAACCTGCATAAATTGACTCTCAAGTTCAACTGTGTAGCTTCTATGCAAACATGCTTTGAAACCAAAGAATGAAGATTTGAGGGACCAAAACATGTTCAAGGTAATGTTAACCTTAGTTTTCCCCCTTCTTCCATTGCGACAAGTGTGTATCTTAGTGGCAAGAGATTGCCACAGTTAAGTGATCTCCGGGGGGAATAGTACTAAGATGGGTGACCTCCTGAGAAGCACACAGAACCTCTATCTTCCTTGATCATTGGATCCTCCCTCACACATAGCGAGCGGCACCAATGGTGACTTCCATGAATCAGATGACAAGGTGTGCCAAGGTCTATGCCTTGGTCACCACCTTAGTCGTAAGCCTTGGAGAAAGCCTTGGGTAGACGCGCAGATGCTCGATTTGCTCTCACAAAAGGAACAAAGCTTTTCATCAAAATGCTCATGATATCAGTGAAGTATTTTGATGGCAATGCACCACAATGCACCATTCTTCTCGACACCTCCATGATAGTATCTTCAGAGTAGAAAACCGAGCTCCAAGCCCCGTAAACGGTACTGTGCATAGAGGTTGCAAAATACGTAGAAAAACAGAGTACACCTCGAGCACGAATACTGACTTCTTAGGTGTCACAAATGCGGTCGAACTTATTGATTATGGCTGACCAGACCATTATATGTTCTAATAAAGAACATATACAAAGAGGTGTTCGGTGGCCATTTGGCCTTTCATATGGGCACTAAAGGTAACATTACTCTTGGAGATTTGAGCATTTGATTTAACTATATCATAGTCCACCCTTGCCTTTCCCAACCTTTTTATCTCAACCCTATCTACTTGTCTATTCCATTTTGCTATTACTTTTTACATCTATATATGCTTAGAATACTCTTTTTAAAATTGGTTGCACTCATGTGAATCATAGTTTTAAAATAAGATGTCTTAAAAAGAAAAACCTTGGATTTTTAATGATAAAGAGATTATACTTCATTGTCTAAGGAAACTAGATCTCAAAGACAAATGATGATAGTTGATATGAGTGTTAAATTTAAAAGTAAAGTTTTCCCTGATATAGTTAATTTTATAGATGTAATAAAAAAAATTTTGTGGTCTATCAATCCCCAAAGAATCGAGGACATCGAGAAAGAAAAGCTCGAATTTCTCACATAAGGCATAATACAATTGCTCATGAGCTTGAAAAAGTATCTTAGCTTGGACTGACTATCTTACATTTTCACTTTAAAATTAAAGGAATTCATTGCTCCTTCTCATAGTATGACAAGAAGCTATTAGAATAAGTTATAAAACGTAACTATGAAGATGGTATTAAATATGATTTCATTAATTGGAGATCTACCACATTTGTTATATGCGGAAGATACGTTATTAATGACGTAGTTCTAAGGATTGATTTTGACCAATCCTATAATAGGATTGAGTAGGATCTCATACTCTAGTCTGCCAATCCTGTTGGTGCATATAAACGTTTTGGAAAGACTTCTGTAAAAGTTGTTATTAATGAAGTTCTACTTTTGGCAACTAATGCAAATATCCATCAAACAAGGTTTTCATTTTTCTACATCTAGTTTCCAATTCAAAAAGGAAAAGAAATGAAAGGTATAAAAACTCATGGATCTTTTCTTTCTGTTTGCCAATGCTTCAAAGATAAGCCATGTCATCGGTAAGATTTTCGAGCCCGGTTGCATACCTATAGGTGCTAGAGTGATTTTCCAACGAAGACACTAACATTTCTTGGGGGTGATAGTGAAAATCAAAGAAGATAAGTAAACTCTCATGTTGATCTCTTAAGAAATGTGGTGCTCTTGGTGTGCTTGATCGTACAATGTGCGCTAATGGAATGATTACCAAGTGATTCTTAAAATGCATAGATAAAGATTTTCCACCTTAAAATCACTGGACGTGGGACGCGGTCTCCCTCCCTGGCCTATGTATTTGTTCTGGACAAACATCAAAGAGAATAATATTTTGCAGGATCAACTACGTTGTGGTGTTTATGATAGAAGTGAAAAGCTGGAAATCAATCTGAGAGCGTAGTTCTAAGGATTGATTTAGACGTAGTTCTAAGGACTGATTTTGACGTAGTTCTAAGGATTGATTTTGACCAATCTTATAATAAGAATGAGTGGGATGTCATACTCCGGTCTCCCAATCATGTTGCTGGGTGTAAACGTTTCAGAATGACTTTTGTAAAAGTTGTTATAATAAAGTTCTATTTTTTTTCTACTAATTTGCAAAAATGTTTTCATTTTTCTACATCTAATCTTCAATTCAAAAAGACAAAAAAAAGAAAGGTATGAAGACTCATGGATGTTTTCTTTTTGTTTGCCAATGCTTCAAAGATCAACCATGTAATCGGTAAGATTGTATAGCTTGGCTGCGTAGCTATGGATTGTAGGGTGGTTTTCCCAAGAAGATACTAACACTTCTTGGGGGTGATAGTGAGAATCATAGAAAAAATAAGAAATGTGTTGCTCTTGGTGTGCTTAATCCAATGATGTACGCTAATGGAATGATTAGGAAGTGGATCTTAAAGTGCATACGTAGAGATCTTGCACCTTAAAATCACTGGACGTGGGACGCGGTGTGCTCCCCTCCCCTATGGATTCGTTCTCAATAAACATCAAAGAGAATAATATTTTTGAAGGATCAACTACGTTGTGGTGTCTATGCTAGAAGAGAAAAGCTGGAAATGAATCTGAGAGCGTACAAGAGATTAGAAGAAAGCATAAAAGGTTGGAAGGATTTTCTTCTTGGTGACCTTCATGATTCCGTTATACCAAAGGGTTTCTGGATTTTCAGAATTCTTTGCATCATGAAGTATGGTGACTGTGACTACGAGGTTTGTATTGGAATGAACCCCCGAGATCTGCCCTTTCTGGAATCAGAGGGTCTATTGGTTTTCCCAAAATCCACCGTTGAACGAAGAGTGCTGTAAAATAAGGCCATAAAAAAGAAGCTAGTAGAATCTAAAGACTTCACTACTTATTTCTGCAAATTGAGACTTCTGTAATAGTGAGATAGTAAATTTGTTTACTTGAAAATTCGACTTCTTTACTTCTTGAAGTTCAGATAATAACTTGTTTTCATAAAAAATAAATCAGATGAAAAGATGAATCCATGTATTGATGTGAATCCATTGAATGCTATGAGTGTCACAACTTTTATTTCTCTACAAATCAAACTTCTTGGATTCCTATCAAAACTGATACCAAGACACATCACTATGTGTCTTAACGAATATCAATCATATCTATTAGGAAAAATAAAGGTAGAAAAATAAAGCTAATGCTTTTTGGCATGCTGTTTGTTTCCTTCCCAAAAAGAAATGTCTTAACGATTTCGTTAATGTGATTTATTGATACTTAAAAAGCGGATTCTGCAAAGCACCCTCCCTTTATGCGTGTTAATAAAACTAGAAGGGAGGGTGCTTGCTACCCTTCTCTAGTTTTTGGCCATCTAAAGATGCATTAAAGCGTTATATTAAGACTAATTGGAAGTTGAGGAACTTCTTTGTTCGACGAATAACTGCCGAATGGCTATTATATACTCCTATCTGATCATGAGGAAAATGATTTCAGAGTTAACTTTAAAAGTAATTTGTTAATAAAAGAAACAATCGTGTTTATCTTTTCAAATGGTTAAAGGGGGGAATTAGGTATGATTTCTAAAAACTCTTCAAAGTGTGTTGAATTTTTAGAAATTCTTTGTCATTTTTTCGCATTGGCGTAAATACTTAAGGGGAATTTTAATGAACTTCTAGGAAGAAAACATGTTGTACTATTAAATAGAGACGGGATGCTCAAATTTCATATTGAATGAGAACCTACATAGAGATCAAATTTTTAATTCATATTAAGGACGATCATAATAATATTCTCGATACTCAAAATATTTTGAATAGTAGTTTACCGAATAAGTTCTTCAAAAGCAAAAAGTTTGGTCCTATGATCTAAAAATTTCCTCAATCATTTGACCATAAGTATATTCAAGAGGGTCAAAATCAGGAAATTCATTGTCGCACCATTATTTTTCTCCCACTCTCGAAGGACAATATCGAGATTCTTCAAATACAAATAATGAAAATCAGAATAATATTGTGGTATAAGTTATAACCATTTGATTGACTTTAATATAATTTTTATATGCTTGTGGAATTGGATAAAGTAATTAGTATTCTTGACACCAATTATGTACGAGACAATGTTGAAGCTCGTGACAAGTGAACTAAAATGAAAGTGATATTGAAGATAGTTCCCTAGGATTCGAAAAAAAATTAAAAATTTTAACTCCTTTCAACAATGAGGGCTTGAGTGAGGAAGGAAACCCTTTCAATCAACCTGAAGAGGGCAAGCGAACACATGAGCAAGTTTGACAACTCTTGGGGTAGGACAAAAGTGGTATTCCAGGTCTCCTAGTAATCACGTGTTATGAGATATGCTGAAGCTATCAAACAACAATCTCAATATATCCATGTACTAAGTGAACGTCATGAATTATGCACTAATGTTGAAGAGAAAACCTCAAATAGATATGTTGACATCGTCATGACCCAAAATAGAAGTCATAGGCAAGAGAAATCCAAAGTCAAAATGAAATGTAGGGATTTTATTTACCCCAAATGTCAGAGCATGAAAAAATCCCTTAGAAATATTGTTTTCTATATGGTTGATTAATGCTCAACTTTCCCGGCTTCATTGCCCTCTATGGCTATCTCCATGGGGAATTAGATGCATGATTTGCTTGTTAATGGGGACATGGCCTGCTTGCAGATTATGTTTAGTATCTCGTAGATAAACTTGACTCTTTCTGAAATGGCGATTGGGTGTTGATCGGATTCCCTTATAGTAATTGTTTTTTTCGTTACTATGTATGCCTCTCACTTTCATAGTGATAGATCTTTTGGTTAGTGTAATATTTCGTTAGTGTCTATGCCGCTAACTCTTACAGTGATAGAACTATTGGCTAGAGTGATATTTTTGGATTGGTAGATTCTTTCCTCTTCATTGGGGATTTCAATAAAATTGAGCTAAATTATAAACCTTTGATTATGTCTATTTTTAGATATACTCAATACCCCACCCTCAAGTTACCACAAATGATCCATGGTGTTCTATGTTGTAACGCCCCTATTGCGAGAGTCTGAACCATTATTGAGTGCTAACTTCGAAGTTAGATGAGGTCTATGTGTGACCATTGATACTAGTAGATGATCTTTGTGATCCTAATCATTAGATTTGGTAGGGCATAAAATTTTTGTCTGTTCTATTTCCATTCAAGAGGAAAATAAAGGCCTTGTGGCTCCATAGATACTTAATGGGGGGAGCGCATGGGGCAGCTTGCACCCTTCTGTAGGTTGTAGGTGGCCTATCCCCCCGCCCATAGGACCAAGATAGTAGGATGTATATTCATGGAGATATTTTTGGATTGTATACTTTACCATCTATTTTGTATCCCTCGACTATGTTTTTCTATACCAAATCCCTTTCTAAAAACTCTATAAGCATGGTTCATGTGTAGTTTTACATACCATTGCACACTAGTAAGACCTTCATCTAAAGTTCTTCTACATCACCATCTAAGGTCTAAACTAAGAGTGTGTGGTTAACACCACCATCCTTGTAGCTACTTTACTCTCGAAAAAATTTGAGAGTTTGAGTTCTTTATCTCTCATTCTACATTTATCTTTGTCTTATGTTTTTATCTGAACCTTGCCTATGGTCTATTCCATTGTGATATTATTTTTTACACCGTATCAGAGCTTAGGAGGCTTTGAATGGTGGAGAAGTGAAGATAGTGGTTACAGAGGCTTCAACAACAAAAAAAAGAGGCTTCAACAACAAAACAAAGAATATGTCAAGGAGTGCATCATCATCTACCATTGGGAATAAGGTGGTTTGCCAATAGGAGTACGTGGAACATAAGGAAGAGCAGCAATGATGCCCATCATCCCAACCTTGTAGATATGAGCACCAATGTTCACAGGAGGTAATCTTGATGGTACAAATTTAAAATCACTTCTGATTCATATGAGCTAAAGATGAATCCATGAATTGTCGTGAAACCATTGAATGCGGCTGCTTGGAAGGAGATTCTCTATCAGACCTCACGTTCCAGAAAAAATTGGTGAATTCAGCACTGCCACATGGTGCCTAAATTTGACGAGCAGGGTAGAAAGACTTGCATTAGGATTCTTTTGTGTGTATATAAATATTAGATATGTGTTCGGACGCGTCGGATGACAGGAAGTTTTAACAGATTATAGGAAAATTGGTCTTGACGGGAGACACAGCCATAAGGTGTAGGCCCTCATCAGCGCAATATGCCTATTTCCGAAAAGTATTCGTAGGTATTGTCGGGAGGCCTGACACAAATTGTCTATATGTGGTAGTTCCTACGAATGATACCATAGCCTTTAGTCTGCGAGATTCCTGATCTGTAAGTATACTAGACCATCAGTTTATGTATCACATTCACATTCGAGACACAGTTTTTCAGCTACTAGGCATAGGCAGCATGCAGAAATACTGATATATCAGTCCATAGCCGCGTAGTCTAGTGGCTAACACCTTGAAGCTTGAGGAAGATGTCTTGAGGAAGATGTCTTGAGTTCAAGTCTTGACTGGACATGTCCATGTGTTTCTCATGATGGGCCTCTACCTTAAGAGGTTGGGTGTGTGAGTGTGTATTTCCCATTCCTTGTACCTTAAAAAGAAAAATAAAAAAAAAAAGAAAAAAACTACTGATGGTTGTACGTTGTAGATTTTGGCTATCGTAGATTAGTCCTCTTCATTTCCTGAAAGCTACTGCATGGAGTACGGAAATTTAGAAGGTAGAATTTTCCCCTTAGAAGGGCAGCATTCAACATCTCAGCGTCGTTTCGATTTCCTGAAGCATCGCATGATTCGATCCCGCCCACTTGGACAGCGATGACAGCTGGTCGAAAAGCTTTCGAAATGCTGGGCCTCGCGTTCATATATAAAGGAATAGAAGAGTCTCCTGAAATGAGCATTGAGGCACCGATAAACAGTGTTCACTGTTTGCATCCGAGCGAGAGGAGGTTCTCAAGTTCCTGTACATGCTGCTCCGATGTTTGCTTACAAATGTCTGCTTCATTAGTGCTATGGTCGTAGGCTACTGTTAATAACCTCGCGCTGGTTGAGAAATCCAGTTTCGACCATCTCTGGAAGCTTCTTTCAGTTCCAAATTAGGAGCGAGGATGTAACAGCTAGTGCTGCTGTTTCACCCACCTCCCTGCTTCTAGCCTTCGGCGGCTATGTCTCCGATGGTGTGCGTCTTACAAGGCTGTGGGCAGGGGAGAGAGTGACACAGGAGCTCCAGGTTGGCATCAGCGTTCCTTTCTTGGACTGAAGGGAGTTGCCTGGTATTGAATGGTCTGGTTACTCTTTTCGTTATCCGTTTAATGCGTGCGAGAGTGCTTGTCTTCGAAAATTACTGCTTTACGTTAGTCAATTGGCTATGTTCTTCTCAATGTTGAATCAGGAATATAAATGATTGCCCTGCAGATTACGTGGTATGTTGCTGTATCTAATTCTTTTACGCAATTATCAATATTGATCCGATTGTCTTGTGATTCGGTATGTTAGTAGCGCAACCGCGTACACCTCTCTTATATGAACCGCTATTGTACAGTGACTTCACATATGTTCTTATATTCTTTGAGGCTCAATAGATTGTGAAAGAGTACTAGTTCAGTTAGTCATACCGATCCTCAATGTTATGGTCTACATATTACAGTACATATGTGCTGCACAAGATTTGTAAATTCACGTAGCTGTGAATGCGTTAGGAAACAAACAGCTGCAGTATTCACAGAGCTACCTCCCATCATCTTCAAGAAGCACATGTATGCGCTTTCATGCTCATCTCATGATTATGAATGCTACAGACGTTGGCGGACAGCGTGGAAAGAACGACTTGCGTTTCCGTCCCATTGCTTTCAACACTGTTGCTACGTTTCGCCCTTCAAGTGCAGGGAATGCAGAAGTTCAACAGATTACCCATTACAGGTTTCGGGGACATGCCCAGATCTAATGCCGCCCGCGTGTATCGAAGAGATAAAACAACGTATTATCGATGTACTTCTTTGGGAACGATGTTTCAATTGGTTCCTAGTTCATATGAAAGTTGATTTGCAAGATGGTTCTCGTTCCAGAAATAGAGATATGATGTATCTTGTTCGTGAAACTGTAGGTCCGTGTGCACTTTTGCACCTAATAGTTCCATGTTCACCATGCATGTGAGTTTTTGATTAGTACATCTCGCTGAATCATCATTCTGCATTATGAAGTGGGAAAGCGAAGCGTTACTAAACACTTCGCAGAATACGTAATTGATGTCTGTTAAAATATCAAGTTACCATCAGCTACTTAGCAATGTGATGACTTCAAGGTCTACAAGGTCTGCTGCCACAACTATCTGTTCTGTAGGTTTATAAACGCGGGTTAGCCACTTACCGTCGATGAAGAAGGATGTCTTTCACCTTTCCTCGGCTTTCTTTCATTTGCAATTATGTTTTCTTTCCCTTGTCATACCCGCTTGCATAGCGAGGGCCTCGTTGATGGTTTTATTTCATGGGGATCGTGTCTATGTGCAAAAACATGATGCATGTTTACTCCGGAGGTCCATATTTCGATTTTCTGAGCAGTTCTGTTCGCTGACGACTCGAAAGAACGATGTACTTTATATATCATAAATTACCGTCCGGCATACCTCAAAACGGTGCATTAAGATCAGCATTTATTCATACGTCTTACCTTTTCGACAAAGTCATGAGTTATCGTACTTTTATATACAATACACAAAAGGTCCCATAGCTCCAAAAATCGTACGATTCCAAGGATCACAAACATAAAATTTGCCTCTTCACAACGATACTTACCTTCTTCAACGTTAGAAACATAAAAGAAAAATTTTAACTGAAAGTGTGTTAGAAAAATTTTAACTGAAAGTGTGTTCAACATTTTTTTTTTTCATTTCCCCGTATGAATGTCGCTGGACATTTAACTTTGCAATTTATAAGAAATGTGGTGGGTACGCAATATAACTGTAGAATTCGAATACGATCTCCTTACCGATAGTAAAGATAAATTCCAAACATATTCCCACCATTAAAGTATTTTCATCATCCAGAAATTTTGCAAAATTAAAGAACTTTTAACTGAGTGTGTTGACATTTTCTTTTCATTTTGAGAATGAATATCGCACAACATTCAACTTTGCAACTTATAAAAACTGTGATGTGGGTACGCAATATAACTGTAGAATCCAAATACGATCTCCTTACCCATAGTAGAGATAAATTCCAAACGTTCTCCTATACATATTCCCACCATTCATTTTCATCATCCAAAAAATTTGCATTAACATTAGCTCGTTCTACATATATCGCTCGGAAAGCTCTCATGCAAAATTTATGATGAATTTCATGTATAGAAGTACATTTCATTATCCAATTTCTTTTTTCATTGACAAAAATTAAAGCCAAGGATTTAATGTAGCTGTCTTAACTTCGTCCTAAAAAATACGGTTTCCCATTGTGTTATAAACTCACCAAGTCTCTTCTCATCATTTAGTGATGATAGGATCATTATCAATTATCACACCCAATCGAATCATATTATTTCCATGATTCCGTACAAAAATTCAAAAATCGTCTCTCAATCGCTAAATTGATGCCAACAATCTAAATACAAGAATCTTAAACCATAGACTTGGTTCTTAGTGTAATAGATAATTCTGTTGTTTTCAAATTCCATACATGGTTTGGCTACCTTTGTAAATTTCATGTTGCTACATATGACTAGGCTAAAAAATAAACCATGCATGGTTCTTTAAGATTATGGAGTGACTATTGATCGACCAATTAGAGGAGGGTGCTGAACATAGCTTATAGCCTTTTCGTTAAATTACAATGCTAAACGTGGAAGAGGGGATATGATTCCCTTGCGTGTAAGCTTTTCTTTAAAGAGGAATCCCATAACAAATTTCGGGCCAAACATTCAAAATTTTAATAAAGTTTCAAAACTCATCATAACATCATTTAATGACTTCTAACCACTTTTGAGGATCCAAAGTGCTCCTTTCGATGCCTAATCCAAAATAGATGATCTAAGAAAAGAGATTTTTTTCTAAACAACTCACAATGTAATTTTCTCCTTTCTTAACTCACAATTTTACACCAAGATCCCAAAATGTAATCTTTTTGCACTAGTTTCTCTCCCTACCATACTATTGAACCTCCTATGTTTGAATTTGTTTCTAAGTGCATCTTCTGCTTTGAAAAATTATTATGACTTCCATAACTTGCTTTGAATATTTATTATGACTTCCATAACTCGAATTCCATTGAAGAATAAGAAAGCTAAATATTGTATGCATCCAAAAGATGAAGTTTTCATATTAAAATGTCACAATATCAAATCTATGGAAGGAAATTGGTTAGTACACGAGTTTTGAAAAAGGTGCATGGGTGTACATGCAAACCTTTGGTCTTGGCCCTTGTAGTGTACTAGAGAGCCTCTATCTAAATTCATCCTAGAGCTCTTATTCGAGACCCTCTAGTTCTTTTCCTTAAAGTGCCCATCCAAAAGTTGTCCTGCCATCTATTACTTAAATTCGTTCGACTCTCCAGTTCCGAATTCACCTTCATTCCCAAATGCCTTTCAAAACAAATTTGTTTGCATAACCTAATTCATGATTCCAAATCCACCGAATTCATCCTACTATATCGCCTAGACAAATTAGTCGTCTCGCAATGGGAATGCATCCAAAGAATGACAAGCATATTTGTCCATAAAACTCTAGCAAATGCATCCGTAGGAAGCGTAGAAAGTCATCCTAAAATCCTACCTTGCCTAAATTCGTCATTATCCAAAAAAGTTTCCTTACACAATCTCGTCCATGTCGCAATGGTCCTCCAAATTCCTCCTAGTTGCAAGCGTAATTTGTAGACTTCGTACGAATTGCAAGCTGAAGTTTGTCGAGATTACTTTGAAAAGCTAAAGAGATCTTCAGTACACTTGAAGTTTAGATGAAAATATTTGATCTCAGGTGGCTATGATGGGAGAGCTCCATGCCATCCAAGAACACCTCCACTCATGCTTTGTGTTCATATAATCATTTCAAGGCAACAAGAGTGTGTAGAAGAAACTTTTTTGTCCTCTTGCATATGTCTAGCAATAAATTCATCTTGTAAATTTTTGGACTCAGGTCATTGATAGGAAATTTATCCTTTAGGATCTAGCACCAACCTTTCCATTGGCCAAAATTGTCGAATTGAATTAGAGCACCGAATTCTTCATGTTCATCCAGATTATTGAATTCGTCCTCCCCCCCTCAAGAATTTGTTCACAAACTCAAATTCCTCCAAAGATTCAAACTTGCCCTCCCTGCGTTGATTCAAGCTCGCCCTTCCTCATGTCTTTGTTGCAATTGTCCTTACCATAGATGATGAAATTCTTCTTGAGGAATCCAAATTCATCTAGAGAGTCAAATTCACCTTGAGGCTGAGAAATACAAGTTTTCCAAGAGATTCAAATTCGCCCTTCATGCCTAGATTCAAATTCGCCCTTCTTAAGGAAAAATTCACACTTGCCAATTTCACATGTTGTCCCTTATCAATTTCAACATAATTGACCTATCCAAATTCACCCTCCCCAATTTCACATGATTAATTCGTCGAGACATCTCTTGTAAATTTCTCCTTATGCTCCATGTATTCCGCAAATTCTTCTTAACATGTTGATAGGAAAAAATTATGACATGTTGATATTCACCCCCAAATCAAGTTTTTCCACATGTGGGATTCATAACATGTTGATATTCATCCTTCTAAGATAGCCAAAAACCTTCCTTCCTTAACTAATTCTCCTTTTGCAAATGCTCAATTCACCTCTCTGTAATCTTTGAGTTTTCCATCTTGCTTAGTTCCACCAAAATCATCTACATCCATGAATTTGTCCCTAGCTTCAATCAAATTCATTCTCTGCATGTAATGATCGAATTCTTCCTCAGAACCCCTACAAAATTAATTTCTACTTCTCTTCTTTGTATTGCATGATTCGGGGCCACGTCAATTACATGAAATTCAAAATGGAGTGTTGAGTCATGATGAAGAAAATGCTCACCCTCAAAGTTAGATTCTATTCATGAAGTCCACAAGCTAGCTCAAGTTGTGGAGAGCTAAAATTAGCTTCTTGTTAGTACGAGAATTAGAACAATCCTCAAGAAGTAGACCACTCTCCCACCACTCTTGTCAAGGTTTGCACATGTAGTTAGCCATGAGGGTATAGAAAATGCTTGGATTTGGTGGAGGAAAATGTCTTGGCCTTGAGGTCTATATAACAACTCATTTAGCACTTTTCAACATATTCAAATCATTAACCGACTCTATTATCTTGTCATTTTTATCATCTTGTATTATTGTTGTTCCTATCTAGTGTATTCTCTATCATGCTACTCTTTATCACTATGTGATCACTAGTGGAACTTCGTCCACTATGAATAGAGGACTCTCTATGGTGAGTATGGAGAGTGAGGGTATCTGAGTTAAGTGGAAGTTTTTACAATAGCTAGATTGAATATTCTTGGAGAGGTCTTCTAGATTGGATTCTGTCGTATTACTTGTAGAGGTTACATATTGCTTCCATATTTCATGGTTTCTTTTAGTTAAGAATCGGTCTCTAAAGTGGATAGACCATTGTATTGTTATCAAAAGTGTGTTTATTGACTTCTTCATACTATTTTTTATCTTTCAAAATTGAGCTTCTCCTCATCTTTGTACTTGTAATTTGTCCATCTCTGTGTTCTTTTTTCCAAATGATACTTGTACATAGTCATGTCATAGGGTCTAGTTCCCTAAGGAAGAACTCCCCTTAAATAGAGGAAGTATTGGAATCATAGTCCTGGTTACCACTTGTACAGTTTGGCATGCACGATGGGACCGTTGCATGTACTATGAAAGGTATATTGTGCAATAATCAGATCTTGTTTACTATACTATTTAGCTTGAACGTTTGAGTTTTGGGAAGGGTACATGACCCATACTCGACTAGACCACAAGCCTTACCATAAACATAAGAGCTCTAAGAATCCTATTCAACCTTCTTCTAGTAACGTCCACAATCAATTAGAAACTCCTCTTCCTTTGATATTGACCATTGAATTGACCCCTACACCACTCTGAAAAGAGAAAACTAGGGAGACTTTAGATTTTGCTTCAGATACCTGTGAGGAAGCTCAAGCACTGATAGAAGACCTTTCCAATCTAATCTCAAGATTGAATACTAAGCTACCTACTCTTAAGGGATCTCCTTATGCCATAGTCGAGGGCTAAAAAGATGGAGATGATTTGATGCGTTTGTTTTTTCCTTCTACATTAGGAGGACTTGTAGATAAGTGCTACAACTAGTATGTAGATGATAAGTTTGCCACTTGGGAAGCATGAGGACTACATTCTCATAAATGTTCTCATTGAGTGACTCTTGAGAAAGATTCCTAGATCAACTCGAGAACTTAAAATTAAGGCCAAGTGAATCTTTTCATGAATTACATACTCATACCAAAGCACTTCTCTCTCAACTACCACATGGTCTAGGTGATTTCCTAGTAAAGAAATGGATAGAGAAGGCTCCTTCTAGGTCATCCAAATAGAAGCTTAGGGAATCTCTCAGACTTTATGTGATACTAAATAACTTAGTTGCAGCCGGCTCATGCATAGAGGAAGCTAGATTAAATTTTGAAGGAGGAAGTCAGATAAACTATGCATCCAAGTGAGACCCTAGTGAGCAACTTAGGAGGGAATTGGAAATTCTAAAAATGCAATGAAGTCATGAGAAGGAGAAGGTTGTGTCACCACCTACATATGACATTGATGATGAAGTGACTCAACTTTGTTGCGATATCGAGGAGTTATGAGCCGCACAGGATGTACGAAGGCATGCTTGGCATACTATATGCAACATTAGTGGACCATCCAATATAAATTGTCGCAAGAAAGTAAGCTTTTAATTTTGTGGCAAGGGTGTCCATTGTAATAGGCCTCTTTTCTAGTGAAATAATTCATTTTGAAGTTTATGAATTTCATTGTGGGAATAATGCTTAGAATGATTAATTAGGTCATTTTATGCATGTAGGAGAAATTTTGGGTTGACAAGTTTCATATTCTCTCTCTAGACCTTATTCACGTCATGTTTTCTAGTGGAATTTTGAAGGTGAAGATGAAAGAATTAAGGAAAACTTTGTATGAGAGAAAGGTAGGGCAAGTATAAGAGAATATAAGTGGCTATGTGAAATTTTTGTGAATCATGTTTTAAGTACTTCGTTCAGGGTCCTAGATTTAGTTCACTCTAAAAAAGTGCCTTGAATTTACTCTCTAGAATTTTGAAGCGTGAAGGGCTCAAAAGTGGCATTTGGTGGATTTGGACCTAAAACATCTCTAACACTATTGTGCAGATCGCGAAATTGAATAAAACTGTCACTCACAAGCTTTAGCTAATTCCTCATCCTTTTTGAGTTATAGGGCTTTGAAAAGTGCCGTTTTCCAACACCTAAAAAAAATGAGGGCTGATCTATTTCTATTCGAATCTGTGATTCCGATGCTCACCTGTCACCATGTCAAATTATGGATATTTTTGGATATGTCCTTTTGGTGTTTTCTCCTATTTTTGACAGGTACGCTAAAGAAAGAAAGCACACTACGATCGCATGGCTTTTTGCAAAAGTTTTGGAGAAACTCGACTTTTTCTAAAATTCGTGGATAGCACACTTCTTTAGGAGGGCAGCGATCAAAGTCTCATATAGGGAGAGATGCGCATCAACACAGGGGATGCACAAAAATTTGAGAATTACCTTGTGATTGAGCGTGAGAGTGAGAGTGAGAGTGTGATTGAGCGTGCGAGTGTGAATGCGATTGTGATAGCTTGGGGTTGGTCGGGAGGTAGAGGCTTCATCAAGAATGCATTGTCCAAAGCTATTGTAACGATTGATTCACATCTATAATATCAGACTTCTTCCTTCTTTGCATCATATTTGTTTCTACTCTTCCGCATCAGATTTTCTCTTACCTTGTGCAATCTCTAGGTTCTTTTCTCCTCTGTTATTTTTGAGTGATCGAAAGATTGTGATTGGGGATAGATTGTGATTGAGGAAAGATGGATGGACACTCCTAGAAATGAGTAGGTATTGCAAATTCAAGCTTTGTACTAGCCCTATTCCACTTCTACCATGTTTTGTAGGCCCTCTTATCTTTCGAATGACACTAAACAAGTGCCTATATACTTTGGAAATGATGCAAGTAATGATTCCCTCAAAACAGACTACTTCCCAATTCACACTTCATGAAAAAAACTTCTATTTTAGTTCATACACCTGTTGCTTGTTAAGCTTAGTGCTTCCAATATAGTAGAAACTAGAAAAATTCCTTTTGGAGATATTAACTTAGCTTAAACAGCTAATGATTCCAAGTGAAATCACTTAAAATGACTGACTATACACAGATCAATCAATTTAGCAAGTGTAGCATTACCCGCAATTTTTTAGGACCGCTAGAGAGAATTAACAATGTCCACTTCAATGAGGTTTTCTCCTAATCCAATGAATCAAAATTCTTCAAAATTTATCAAAACATAGTAGGCTTACATTGGATTCCAATGAGCTATAAAAAATTGAAAATGATGAAGTAGTGACTGAGATATGAGCAATACAAAATGACTGTTCTGAGTGACAATGATAGTGAGATCAAGAAATATAAGGTGTGATCTATTGTATTATATGACAATGTTTTACATGATCATTGGCATGATAATCAATGCCCTATGATAGGGCTAATGTGCACATGCTTTTTGTGATGCTTGTCAGCTACGTCAGCAAGCAAGGAATCCATTTCCAAAGAGTGAATATAGATCCTTTGAGCTCTTGAACCCTATACACTCATATGTATGGGGCCCTAGTAGAGAGGCTTGATTGGGAGGAGCTAGGTATTTTATCACTTTCATTGATGCCGACTCAAGAAAGGTATGGCTATATGTTATCAAGGAAAAAGCAAACATCTTTTCATGCTTTCAAAACTTTAGGTCCCTTGTTGAGAAAGAATGTGATGCAGACATCAAGACACTAAGGTGAGACAGAGGGGGCCAGTATTTATCTAACGAATTCACAAAGTACTTGGAAGAAAATCACATAAAGAGGTACTTTACATGCAGGTATACTCATCACCAAAATGGTGTTGTAGAGAGGAAATGTGCATTTCCTTGAGATAACTAGATGTCTCGTAAATGTAGATAAGTTACATTCTCTTATGGGTTGAGGTTGTGAATACAATTTGTTACTTGATAAACATGGTTCCAATAGGTGGTGTGCAAAACTTGGCTCCACACGATATCTATTATGGAAAGAAACCAACAATGGAGGAGCTCAAGGTATTTGGATGTGTATGCTTTGTTCATGTTCATAGTGAAGTGAGAACAAAGCTAGAGCCCAAGAGTGAGAAATGTGTGTTCATTGGCTACTCAAATGAGCAAAAATTCTATAGGTGCTAAAACCCTCTCTCAAAATATGTGTCAAGAGATGTTGTGTTTGATGAGTCAAGGTCATGGTATGGAGACAAGGGCAAGGAAAAGTTGGATGAAGAGGATCAAGAGGAGTATGTAGACTTTGATGTGTAGATTCAACATAAAGAGTCAATCATAATCAATGGACTAGAGGCTTCTACATCTAAGGTAGACTCATATGATCACTCTTATACTTATGATTATGAGAGATCATCCCCTAATTCAAAGTATAAAAGGCTGTAAGAGACAAATTATGACACTAGGGAAGCTCAAGAGGACTTAGAAGAGGAAGAACTTGAAGACATGATTACTCCTAATTTAAAGATAAATAGAATCAAGAAGCAATATCCCAAAGGTCAAGAACGGAGGTCTACAAGGAAGAAGGCACCCCCACAAAGGTATGCATATGGTTCTTTCATGGAAAAGCACTATGCATATATGATGAATGTCATTGCAGATCAAGATCCAGATTCTTATGCGGAGGCAAAGACAAAAAAATAGTGGAGGAAGGCTATCTATGAAGATTTGAAAAATCTTAAGGAGAAAACCACTTGGGAACTAGTACCCAAGAAGCAAGGCATGAAGATAGTCCAAAACAGGTGGATGTGCAAGAGCAAGACAAATGCAGATGGCAGCTTGGCAAGATAACATGCTAGACTAGTAGCCAAAGGCTTCACATAGACACAAGGGGTACATTATGAGGAGACTTTAGCCCCTCTGTCAAACAAAGCAACCATTAGAGCTCTCATATCACTATGTGGAATGAAGATGTGTCCTATTTACAAGATGGACATAAAGAATGCCTTCTAAAATGGTGAGTTATAAGAACAGGTGTTCATGGAACAACCTCAAGGGTATGTAGATCCACAACATCCTACCTATGTTTGTAGGTTGAAGAAGGACTTGTATGGCTTAAAGCAATCCCCAAGGGCTTGGAATCAAAGGCTAAAGGAGTTCTTGAAGAGATGTGGTTTCTCTTCAAGTGTTTTAGATCCATCCTTCTATGTGAAGAGGAAAATGACAAGATATGTTTGATATGCATATATGTAGATGATCTTCTTGTGACTAGTGATGATGATGTAGGGATAAGGACCATTAAAGAGAATCTCAGAAGAGAGTTCAAAATCTCAGATTTAGGTGTGCTAGAGGACTTTCTTGGCATTGAATTGATCTATGGGACGAAAGATATATCTCTCTTAAATGAAGTATCTCCTAGATGTGTTGTTTAGGTTTGGCATGATACATTGCAGACCAATTGCTCAACCTATGGATTTAAATTTCAAGTTAAGCAAGGAAGATGGTAAGAAGCTAGAAGACATTACACTATACAAGAGGATTGTGGGATCATTGATCTATGCTACACTCACAAGGTTTGACTTGCGCTACATAGTTCGAGTTTTATCTCAATTCATGCATGTGGTCGTAGATATACATCTCAATCAGGGAAAAAGAGTGTTAAGATATGTGAAGAGTATAGCTAATTATGGGTTGCTATACATGTATGACGAAAAACTTCAAGTAAGATCATGGAGTGATGTAGATTAGGCAAGGACTGCTGATGATAGAAGGTCATTTTTTGGCTATGTTTTCATGCTATGTACAAAAGAAGTTTCATGGATGATCAAAAAGCAACCATAACTGCATTGAGCACAACAGAGGTTGAATATAGAGGTTTCGCCCTCACTACATGTGAAGCAATGTGGCCTATGAACCTCTTCAAAGATCTGGCTATACAACTTGGACCAATTCTAGTTTATGGTGATAACATTTCAAACCTACATCTTGCTAATAGTCCCACGTATCATGCAAGGACCAAGCACATTGAGGTGCATTACCATTATGTAATGGAAAAGGTTGCAAGTGGGGACATTAATGCTCATTTTTAGGTACAGAGGACTATTTTGTAGATATCTTTACCAAAATCTTGGATTTGAACAAGTTACAAAGTTTTTAAAGGGTATGAGCTTACTTGATATGGACATTACCACCTTAAGCTTGAGGGGGAGTGTTGCAAATGTGAAATATGCAAGGTCTAGGTGGATAAAGGGGTCAAAAGACCTTAGTGTAGACAAAAGTGATGACTCAAATCCCTTAGGGCGGTCTCAAGATCCAGAAAGATTGGCCATGGCACTCCTAAGGAAATGGAAAAGTAAGGAGAGCCATCCAAAGCTATAAAAGAAGGTAAAGAGTCATCAAATGCATGGAAGTCTTGTAGGTCACTGAAGACCAAGAGACGTATACTCACGGAGGCTTAAGGAGAGAGTCATTCAAGGCTCAAGGAGGTAAAATGCAGCTATCCAAGCTAGGGAAAACATAGGGAAGTGCATTATATGCACAAAGGAAGAGCAAGGAGGACCTATCAAGGCGACACCCCCTCTTGTATCTTGTAGGTATAGAATTAATCTCCTTTTAATGGTTGTAACTCATTGAGTACATATCCTGTTCAATATATTTAAAATGCATTTTGTAGCTAATATATGTGTCTTACTTTCTCTAAGAGGGCATCTTGAAATCCATTTTATGTGCACACAAATTGGTGTATCTTGGTAACCATAATTTCTACATATCCTACATCTCTGCATGGTCTATTTTCTATTGAGTTATTGATCAACCTAAACACATCTATTTGTGGTGTTCTATAGATTGTTGGAAAGCTTATGAATGTACTAAGTTTATTTGAAAGGTTAGTTGATTTGGATCATTGTAAGGCATGTGAATCAAAGTGTTTCTATAGGATAGCACAAACGGTGTATGAAGGGACCTAGGTATTGGATTCATATAACTTCTAGTGTGCAAATACGAGGGATTAAATTCCATCATGTATGTATACATGAGTAAGTATACATACACACACAAATGCACACACACACACACACACACACATATATACATATATATATATATATATATATATATATATATATATATATATATATATATATATATATATATATATATATATATATATATATATATATATATATATATATATATATATATATATATATATATATGTGTGTGTGTGTGTGTGTGTGTGTGTATCTATTTGTATGTGTACATATAGATATATACATGAGTCTATAAGTACATAAAAGTAGTATATATATATACTAGTAATTATATATACATTTTTTACATATAGTACACACAGAGCAATATACATATATTCTAGTCTATTTATGTACTCCACTATGTATGTATGTATGAATCTATGCACACATAGACATACACACACACACACACACACATATGCACAATTATGAATGTCTTTGGTTTTATCTTTTCATTGCTTTTCTTCTACTTGACACGTACCATTAAAGAAAGCAGTACTAAAAATGCATGCTTCACTACAAAACATCGATCGTATATCGAGGTTTCTACGGAGGGAAATGAACGTGCATTTTTTTGCCCCGACAGCGATGTAGGTGTCGGTATGCACCTCAGTATTAATGTGCCAGTATGACCATCGATATGGGCATTGGTATAAACATCGGTATTACCGACGCCCATACTGGTGCCTTTGTTGGTTGTACCGTTGCGTATATCAGCGCCCGTTGAGTGTACCGATGCTTATTTTGATGGCATTACTCGGAGTACCATCGCTTATACCAACGACCATATCTGTAGAATTTTTTTTTGGGCAGATTGTGTTGTCTTTTGCTATAGCAACATTACCATGATGTTGCTTAGCAAAAGACAATACACTGTGACCAAAAAAAACCGAGTACATGTGATGTGTACTCTAATGTCAACCGACATATGATTTCATAAAACAGAATATTATTGGACACAAAAGAGATAATCAAAATGAACCATGAACCATGTAATAAAAGAGTTATATATTTCATAAATGAAGCATGTACAAGAGTGTGGCAAACTACTGTCATATATGATGCTTTTACAAAATGTGGCAAAGCATTGCATTGCCATATAAAAATCAAATACAAAATTTTTGTGTGCCACTCCCATACACATGCAAAGAACGTTCCATATCAATAGTCTTGCAACAAAGAACATTAATGAAATAGGATAAATTCACATGAAATTTTCAAACAACAAGTAAAAACCAAGTTTATAAGTTCATCACCTCATCGCAAATTCTCCCATGAAACGATCGCACCACATCCCTCCAAGTCCTCCAATAGTGTAGTCAATCCATGACAATATCCATAAGCCTCCTCCGTTCGTATTGGAGGATGACCCATTGCCAGCTCTTGCAACAAATATACAAAACATTAGAGGAACATTGGCATGAGAAGATTAACACAAAAAAATTCAATAAATCAAATGGTACTTACAAACGCGTGATGCATCATGTCATATCTCTCGCTGCCCAAATGTGACGGTCCAATCGTATCTAAAAGTGTGGTTGGGGCATCTCGCTGCTGGCGATATCGGTCAGGAGTCTTTTGCTGCTTGTCACGAATCATATCCCACTCCTTAGCATCTAACCACATAGGGTTTGGTAAGCCTGCTCAGAAACCATCACGAGCCTCAGATCATCCATTGGACATAACTTCACGTGTGGTGTGCAGAATCCACTCTCAACTTACAAGCGGCTGTCCATCGGCTGGTCGCAACTCCTGATAAATCGTCTAGGTGATATAAAATCTTCCGATCTTTATCTTGTTCACTCCATTTCAACATGATAGAGTGTCCAAATAGTATGAAGCAAAGTTATCGTATACGTGCACACATTGCTTTGTGAGCCGCATCCATCATCCGAGCTCCATCTTGGATACTATTCACCTTGGAGTCATCATGGTCATGAGCACCCGAAGGTGTACGTGGTGTTCCACATGGTGTACCACATGGCGTACCTACATCTGAGGTACTCATCCTAGGAGTAGAAGCAGGTGACAAAATGTCTGTCGCACTGCCTCCACAATAGTCGCCTCCTCCAAACCTACCTGTAGATCCACTACTAGAACCTCCTGCTCCAGAGCGTGACCTCGACCTACGAGACGGGCTAGAACTTGTATCATACTGAGATGTTGAATGCACATGTCTACTACTAGAACCAGTAGGGAATGGCTGAAAAGATGGTCGTGGTGGAGTCATAAAGCTAGGAGACATACCTCCAACAGGAGTAGTACCACCCGCAGGAGTGATGCCAGTAGGAGTGACACCCGCAAGAGTGACATTGACGGGAGTGAGGCTGGCAAGAGTGAGGCCGGGAGGAGTGCTACCATGAGCGATCCAATACTGTGACGCGGTGGCCATATACGCAGGAGGTGCCTAAGAGATGAACTCTAAGAACTGCTCCTCTGTCATAGAATGTGGAGTGACTAGAGGATGATCTCCCATCATGCTCTGTAACAAAAGAACTCAAATAATTAGCATGTGATAATAAAGGTAATATAGAGAAATGATTGTGTACAAAAAAAACTAGCAAAAAAAAAACATAAATTAATATGTACAAGTGTTTGATTCAAAAATCCTCTAGTCTAGCATCCTCTAGTCTAGCATCCTCTTCAAGCTCCGATGCACCGAGAATATCTATCTCTATATTGATGACTCCTAAAACACTTGCTATGTTGGTTTCTTCCTGATCATCATCTATTGCTTCATCCTGTATTTTGTCTTCTTCAATGACCTCTTCTTCTCAAAGAATGATATCTTCCTCCTCGACTATCGAGTGAATCTCTGAGCCTAGCATGGATGGACTTTCTTCTACATCTATGTTCTCACAAATTTGCCTACTACATGGGGCCACTTGTAAAACAAATAGCCACTCTGGTTCTTTTCAATCTTGCATAAAAACAACTTGGTCATAGTGTTTGGGAAGTACAAATGTATCTCTTTCATCTGTCCATAATTTTGTGGAGTCGACTTGAAACAAACCACTTTTATCCCACCTCACTATTGTGTTTCTTCTAGAGGTGACTACTTTGAACCATTTCACATAAAAAACAAAGTAATCAAACTTCTTAAAAGATAGTTTCAAGATATCTTGAGTCACACCACAATAATCTAGCTGGCCTTCTTGAGCATTATCATCTCTTGCACTCACTCTACTTTTTTGCAAAAGGTTCACCATCAACCCACTATCAACAATAGTCCTATTTTTATCACTTCCTGCAATCAAAAAGTGTTGTCCATGAGACCATAGTGCACCGTATTTAGTATACTCCAAATCACATCCCTTTGCGAGTTATTCTTCTTCTTCAGAGATATCTTCACCCGCTACCTTTGCTTGTGGAACCGCTCTATCTTGCCATCTGCTTGTTGGAAAAGGTGGAAGAGGTCGAAGACTTTCTAGAAGAGGTAAAAATTGAGTGGAAGGATTCCTTCGAAACTGAGCTCTTTCCTTTGCATTGGTCTTCTTAGCAATTTCATACTTTTCGAACCACTTCTGCATAGGCTCAGAGTTAACTATGCAAAACTTCATTGCCTTCTCTCTCAAAGCTGCATCCATTTTTCTTGTAGTTCTTTCACAAGTGGTACAAGATATACATCCACGTTTTTTACCTTATACCTACCTAGTACAATAAGAGCTAATAATAAATGACCTTTCTTTGTGGCCAGCCATGGTGGGATGTTATAATTGACCATACATACAGGCCATATGCTCCATGAAGAGCTGCATAAACCAAATGGATTCACTCCATCCATAGGTAGGCCTAGACGTATGGACCGAGGCTCACTATCAAACTCTGGCCACTTACTATCTATGTGCTTCCAAGCATCAAAGTCAGCAAGCACTCGCATTACACCATTTGTAGACCTCCTCTTTGTATGCCATGACATTAACTCAGCTATAGATTTGCATCTAAACATGTTCTTAATTCGTGGAATGATAGGAAAGTGGCGAAGAACCTTTTGCGGGGATTGCTTCGCCTACAAGGTCTTCTCTAAATCTATTTGCTCCACTCTTTGGGCATACGTGGAGATGCTCCTACTCATTCCAAAAGAGGATGCAATCATTTGGACAAGCATGAATCTTAGTATAATGCATTCCAATGGATTGTAAAAGTTTTTTTTGCATCTCCACGTGTTGGAGACATGTCATTGCCCTCTAGCAAAAATTGATCTTTAAGAAGCCTGCAATAAGGAATTAAAATGATATTAGTAAATAAAGTTATTTTGATACAACAATGAAAGTTTATTTCAAATCCACTTACCTGAACAATTTAGTGACACTACTATCTGACCATCCATAAATGGATTGCAGATTGAGCATCACGAGTGATGCACATAGTACATTATCTTTGCTCCATTTGTAAAGTGGTAAACGAGCTAATCTTCGCATGTTTCCATATTCTTCATCGACTTTTGATTGTGGAGATTCTGTTGTGTCCATGAAACTCTCGACATCTTCTCCACCATCATGATTTGCATCCATCTCATAAAATGCTTCGAGCATCTCTTCCATATGTTCATTTTGTCTAATGATATTAGTACTTGCATGTATTTATAACTCCTTTTTTGTTCTCTTTTGTCCACGAGAGGTTACCGGTGCGATGTCGTTTGGGTCCATCTGCTCACCTGGGGGACCATGCGAATGGTAGCGTCCATTTGATACTTGCACTGAGTGCAAGGACATGCCATTCTCTCCTCCGGATCCAAACTAGCCATCTGATACAATATGGATATTTTAGAACATTTGATTTTTTTATTAAACCTAAAAATCATACTCCTAAAGACTTAAACCTGAAATACTAAAACCTAAATACTTAAACACCTAAAAAAACCTAAAACCCTAATCCTTAAACCCTAATACTAAAGAACTATATATGTGTATATGTGTTATATGTATTATATATATGTATTGTATATATCTATTATATATATGTATTATATATATGTATTATATATGTCTATTGCTTATAAAATTAAAGTCCTATTTTTATATATTTAATTATATATAATTAATTTATTTATTTAAAACACTAGTTCTTTTCATATTTAGTTATCTATATAACTATCCTATTTTATATATTTATTTATTTATATATTTAGATTTTGTTCTTAATTAATCCTATTTTCATATATTTAATTATACATATTTAACTAAACTATTTAAAACACTAGTTCTTTTTATATTTATTTATCTATATATTTATCCTATTTTAAATATATTTATTTATATATTCAGATTTATTTCTTAAGTTTTTTCTATATTTTCTCTTTATATAAATTTAATTGAGTTATATGTGTGCCTAAACCCTAAAACCCGAATCTTAAAGATCTAGACCTAAAATATGTATATTTCTGTATGCATGTGTATATACATGTATATATATATATTATATGTGTATGTGTATGTGTGTATATATATTATGTAGGTGTTAAAACCCTAAAACCCTAAAACCCTAAAACCCTAATCAGAAAGACCTAGACCTAAAACATGTAGATATATGTATGCATGTGTATATATATGTGTATGTATATACATATATATATATATATATATATATATATATATATATATATATATATATATATATATATATATATATATATATATATATGTGTGTGTGTGTGTATATAGATATGTGTATAAGTATATGTGTGTATGTGTATGTGTATATATATATTTACTCTCATTAAAATCCTTAAAATTAATCCTAGTTATATATATTTAATTTATGTATTTAAAACACTAGTTCTTTTCATATTTATTTATCTATATAATTATCCTATTCTATATATATATTTATTTATATATTCAGATTTTTTTCTTAATTTATCCTATTTTTATATATTTAATTATATATATTTAATTAAATTATTTAAAACACTAGTTCTTTTTATATTTATTTATCTATATAGTGATCCTATTATATATATATATATATATATATATATATATATATATATATATATATATATATATATATATATATATATATATATATATATATATATATATGTATATATATATATATACATATATATATATATATATATATATATATATATATATATATATATATATATATATATATATATATATATATATATATATATATATACATATATATATATATATATACATATATACATACATATATATATGTATATATATATTTATTTATTTATTTATATATTCATATTTTTTCCTTAATTGTTTTCTATATTTTCTCTTTATATAAATTTAATTGAGTTATATCTTTGCCTAAAGCCTAAAACCCTAATCTTAAAGATTTAGATCTAAAATATTTATATTTCTATATGCATGTGTATATACATGTATATATGTATTATATGTGTATGTGTATCTGTGTATATATGTTATGTAGGTGTTAAAACCCTAAAAAACTAATTAGAAAGACCTAGACCTAAAACATGTATATATGTGTATGCATTTGTATATATGTGTGTATGTGTACATATATGTGTGTATGTGTACATATATGTGTATATAGATATGTGTATATAGATATGTGTATAAATATATGTGTGTATGTGTATATGTATGTGTATATATATTTACTCTAATTAGAATCCTTGAAATTAAACCTATTTTTATATATTTAATTTATTCAAAACACTAGTTCTTTTCATATTTTTTTATCTATATAATTATCCTATTTCATATATATATTTATTTATATATACAAATTTTTTAATTATTTTTTATATATTTTCTCTTAACATAAATGTAATTGAATTATATGTATGCCTAAACCCTAAAACCCTAATCTTAGAGATCTAGACCTAAAGTATGTATATTTTTGTATGCATGTGTATATACATGTATATATGTATTATATGTGTATGTGTATGTGTGCATATATGTTATGTATGTGTAAAAGCCCTAAAACCTTAATCGAAAAGACCTAGACCTAAAACATGTGTGTATGTGTATGCATGTGTATATATATGTGTATAAGTATATGTGTATGTATGTGTAGATACCCTAAAAACCCTAATTCTATTTTGATATATTTGATGTAAAATAAAACTTTAAAATCAAAATTCTGTATATTTAATTGTATATATTTAATTAAAACACTAGCTTATGTGTGTATATGTGTGCATGTTTGTATGTATGTGTGTGTGTGCATGTATGCATGTGTGTATATGTGTGTATATATGAGTGTATGTGAATGTATTCATGTGTGTATATGTGTGTGTGTGTGGGTGTGTACGTGTGTCTATGTATGCATGTGTGAGTATATGTGTATGTGCGTGTATGTATGCATGTGTGTGTATGCATTCATGTGTGTGTGTGTGCATGAATATGTGTATGTATGTGTGTGTGTGCATGTGATTGTATGCATGCATGTGTGTATATGTGTGTGTATGTATGCATGCATGTGTGTACATAAGTGTGTATGTATGCATGTGTGTACATATGTGTGTGTATGTATGCATGTGTGTACATGTGTGTGTATGTATGCATGTGTGTATATGTGTATGCGTGTGTATGTATGCATGCATGTGTGTATATGTGTATGTGTGCGTATGTATGCATGCATGTGTGTATATGTGTGTATGCATATGTGTATATGTGTGTGTATGTATGTGTGTGTGTGTGTATGTATGTGTGTATGCATGTGTGTATATGTGTGTATGCATGCATGTGTGTATATGTGTGTGTATGTATGCATGCATGTGTGTAT
>CM035432.1:95811466-95813966 GCA_020310875.1 Ceratopteris richardii
CACGTGGTATTTTGGCTATATTTTATGAATAATATGAGCCTTCTTAAAGTATTTGAAGACTTCCCAAAGGTATTTACATAATTTGAAACTTGTACCCTACATAAAACAAATGTTCGCAACATTCTCCCCCTCAAGTTTCAAAGGGTATTTCCTTCATGCCAAGAATATAGTTGAATCTTTGAAGCTTTGGTCCATCCAAGGATTTGGTGAAGATATCTGCAACTTGATCCTTTTTTCCCACAAAAGAAACTTGTACTTCATTGTTTATGGCCTTCTCTCGAACATAATGATAGTGAACCTCTATATGCTTTGTTCTAGCATGAAAAATAGGATTTGAGCTCATATGAATGGTGCTCAAGTTATCCCCATATATCTGTGGTACATCAACCTGCACATTCAAGTCATGAAACAACTTTTTAAACCACATAACCTCAGTAGTAGCCAATGCTAAACCTCTATACTCAGCCTCTATAGAAGATAAAGCAACAGTAGGCTGTTTCTTTGAACTCCATGTTAATGTCTTGTTTCCTGCTATTACCACATATCCACTTGTGGATCTTCTGTCATCTTTGCTTCCAGCCAAATCTTCATCACTAAAGACTTTAAGGGTTAGATCAGCATCATGACTATAAAATAATCCTTTGTTCATGGTACCTTTCAAATACCTAACCACTCTTTTCGCTGCATGCATATGAGGTACTCTAGGTTCATGCATAAACTGTGACAATACTCCCACTGCATAGCATATATCATGTCTAGTTTTTGTTGCATAAATCAAAGATCCTACCATGGATCTATATGCATTCATATCATGCAACTCATCACCTTTCTTTGTACTCAACTTTACATTACATTCCATTGGAGTAGAAACAAATTTACATTCCTACATACCAAACCTTTTCAACATATCACATATATACTTTCTCTGTATCAACCACATACCTTCATCGCCATACACAATTTCAATCCCAAGAAAGTATCTAAGCAAACCAAGATCTGAAATTTTAAATTCCTTTCCCACATTACCTTTTATCTCTTCAATTGCTTTTGCATCATTCCCTGTAATCAACAAGTCATCCACATAAATGCATACATAGACACACATGTCATCTACATGTTTTACATGAAGTGAAGGATCAGCATGACTCGCTGTGTATCCTTGCAGCATAAGATACTTTACCAACCTTGCATTCCATGCCCTTGGTGCCTGCTTAAGACCATACAATGCCTTCTTTAACCTGCATACATGATTAGGACATTTTGCATCCACATAACCATTTGGTTGTGACATATACACTTCTTCATTTAACTCACCATTAAGAAAGGCATTCTTTATATCAAGTTGATATATATTCCACCTTTTACTTGCGGCTAAAGCCAACAAAGTTCTCACCGTTGCCATATTTGCTACTAGACTAAATGTTTCCTCATAGTCCAATCCTTGAGTTTGATTATATCCTTTTGCTACAAGTCTAGCCTTATATCTTGACACACTACCATCACTATTTCTTTTAATCTTAAAAACCCACTTGCAACCAATTACCTTTTGTTTTGGTATCTTTGGAACTAAATTCCAAGTCTTGTTATCCTGTAGTGCGTCCATTTCTTCTCTCATTGCTTTCTCCCACTTTTCATCTCCTTTTGGCTCATCATAACATGTGGGTTCATTTTCCTGCTCAACTTTTGTCATAAAAGCATAATGAGTATTCATGAAAGATTCATACATATACCTTTGAGGTTGCTTAATCATTCTTGAAGTTCTTCTTACCTCCAATGTAGATGCTCTTCCTTTCTTATTAGGAACCTTTGATGATTCTCCATACTCACATACATCACTAATTTCCTCTCCTTCATCATTAACTTCAACAAGTTTGAGTTTACCTTTACTTTTAACACTTGGAGGTGACTCTTGTCTTAATCTTCCATTGAAAGGTAGCTCTCTTTCTTCATCCAAACCACTTTTCTCATCACTTAAACTTCTTGTGGGCTGAGGTAAGCACTCATTTCCTTCACCTATATCTTCTTCATCTCCATTTATGACCTGCAAACTTTTCTTATCTACATACCATGAAAGTGATTCATCAAAATTTACATTTCTTGAAACAACCACCTTATTGGTATGAGGATTATAACATCTATATCCTCTTTGAGTATCTGCATAACCAATAAATATACACTTTTCTTATTTCACATCAAGTTTTGATCTCACTTCACTAGGTACATGTACATAACATACACAACCAAATACTTTCAAATGACTTATACTTGGTTTCCTTCCATGCCATACCTCATATGCTGTCAAATGATGATCTCTAATAGTAGGTACTCTATTCATAATGTACACACTTGTGCTAATAGCTTCAGCCCAAAAAGAATTAGGCAAACACATATCATTTAGCATGCTTGTAGATGCTTCTGCTATGATTCTGTTTCTTTTTTCTGCGACTCCATTTTGTTGTGGAGTATACCTGCATGTAACTTCTCTTTTGATACCTTCATC